>OW804101.1:16339218-16383218 GCA_942159475.1 Sthenelais limicola
CAGCTGCTGTCGAGCGCTTGCATGTTTTGAAAGTTTTGAGGCATTGTTTCGATAATTTGGCAAGAAATACAGCAATAATAAGGTAAATATAACATAGAAATCTACAAATCAGTATGGAATAAATACCAAATGGCACTCTGTACGGCTTATAATCGGGCAAGACGAACAGAAGAACAGATCCTATAGGTCTTAAGAATTGAATAACCACACTATACACCTATGAATCATCACAGAATGCATCAAGAGCCACACTCTTTAACAGTGTAGACATTTGTTATGCTGCTCCGCCCACAGAATTATTGGTGGCAGGTGCATGCTACAGTTGTCGTGGTGACAGTGGTGGGCTAATGTTAGCAGCACCTGTGTATTGGCAGACTTAATGATTACACCAATTATTGAGCAACAGTCCGTCTTGCTTATATCACCAGCTGTAATGCCAGTGCAGTACTACTTGAACTCAGTACGATTAGTGTGTGGTAATAGACGGACTAGTGATGAGATGGAAGAGGCAGAGGGAGAGAAGGATGGAGTGAAGGGAGAGAGAGGGAGAGGAAGAGAGTGAAACAGAGAGGGAGAGTGAGAGGAGAGAGAGCAGAGAGGAGAGAGAGCAGAGAGAGAGAGCGATTAAAGACTGAGGGGAGAGAGTGAAGGGAGAGTAAAAAAACCAAAACGTGGGAGTGAGGGAGACAATTCTACACCCACACACAAGCATCTTCCAGCCAAAGGTTTCTATTTCTATCCACAGAATGTATGACTGAGGTCTTGTGAACATTTTGTAGAGTCTAGGATTACCGCCGACTGAATAAATGATAAGAATGAGGTTTTGTTCCCGCCACTAAAGCACCGTGATTATATTACACAATGGCTCGGCATTTCAGCTAATTCTTGATCAATGGGTAAAGCTGAAACTCTTTCAACTTATGGTTGAGTCAACTATCAGTATGGCAGAGATAGAGAGAGATGAAGGAAGGGGTAATAGGGGGAGGAGAGGGAGGAGAGAGAGAGGAGAGAGAGAGGAGAGAGAGAGGAGAGAGAGAGGAGAGAGAGGAGAGAGAGAGGAGAGAGAGAGGAGAGAGAGGAGAGAGAGGAGAGAGAGGAGAGAAAGGAGAGAAAGAGAAGAGAGACAAATGGCAGAGAGACGGGAGAAAGAGGAGAGAGAGAGGGGAGAGAAAGAGAGGAGAGGAGAAAGAGGAGAGAGGGGGAGAAAGAGGAGAGAGGGATAAGAGAGAGAGGAAAGAGAGAGGTGAGAAAGAGAACAGATAGAGAGAAGAGAAAGAGGAGAGAGATGAGAGAGAGAGGAAATAGAAAGGAGACAAAGAGGAAAGTGAGAGGAGAGAGAGAGGAGAGAGAGAGGAGAGAGAGAGGAGAGAGAGAGGAGAGAGAGAGGAGAGAAAGAGGAGATATATAGAGAGGAGAGAGGAGAGAGGGAGAGGAGAGCGGAAAGGAGGGAGGAAAGGAGGGGGTATGACTAGGCGGAAGCGAGGGAGAGAGAGTAGAGAGAGAAGAGCAGAGAGTATCTCTCTCTTTCTGTCTTTGTGTCTCTCTCAGCCTCTTGGCGTCTCTCTCTTACTGTCTCTCTCCGCACATCTCCCCTCTCCCTATGTCACTCTATTGCAAACCTTTTTAACATATTTAAAATATTTCAGGCTACATTATATGCAATAAAAATTAAAAAATACATATTCTTTTCAATATTTATTTTTCTTTGTTAAGCGTACATTATGAATAGTGACTCTATTCCTTATGAATCTTGTTCAATGAATATTCAATTATTAGCACCTAGTTCAATAATAAATAGTGACTTGTTTCCTCGTGAATCTTGTTCAATAAATATTCAATTATTAGCACCTAGTTCAATAATGAATAGTGACTTGTTTCCTCGTGAACCTTGTTCAATAAATATTCAATTATTAGCACTTAGTTCAATTCTCTCTACATAGTGTACATGTTTTGGCAGAACTACCCATCACTGTTTATACACTGGGAAGGTTGGACCAGGAAGCCACCCTTGGTGAATACCAAATACTGTATAGAACACAGTTGAAGGCCTGCCTAGACTCACTTAAGGTCCCTAGTGAACTGGCGATATTTACTTACATATTCCATATGCCACACGGCAGACGGGAACAGTCACAGGAGAATACAATGTAAAGCATATAAAGTATCAACGCACTCTGGTGCCTGCATTTTATCATCCTAGTGATTTTTGCTTGACAAGAAAAGTTCTATGTGGGTCAGAGCTTCAGAAAATGGACAATCGGCAGAGCTAGATATTGATTAAATTCTCCTAAATTAGGCTGACAGATGGTACGTATTCACAAGATTTGGAATGATTTTACTTTTGGGTATCTAGCACGATACGTCGTCTAAATATATGTACCAAATTTTATGACAGTGTATTAAATATATTCTTGATCTCATCTTTTCAGATATCATGCATGATATCTCAAAGTCCATTTTTTGCGACTTGTGACTCATTCACATCACATATATGGCTGAAGTCGCCAGAAAATTTGTTTTCACCCATCCTCTCAAATAACCCAATTTCAGACGAAAATAAAGTTCAAGATATACTTCAACCTAACCTAACCGATTGCTAGAATAAATACAAGAATTTACCTAGTATTGACCAAATTGCAGCTTAATTTAGCAGAATTTACTGAATCCTTATTGAGATGATTGGTGAAGGCGAATTGTACACTTTCTGGCGACTTCACCTACAAATATTAGATCAAGGCCCAGACGAAGAAAACAATTAAAAAGACTACAGATTGGAGGCAAATGGATAAAGGCATTCAACACTGTAGAACCTAATGGAATGAATATAAAATTGCCAGATATGGGAACTATTTCATTTGTAACGGTAAATAGTGCAACCTCCACCAACATCACTGAAATTGCTAAAAACACAATTGATACATACAAAAACCTGCAAAACCTATATCATGGACATTGTAGAGATGAACTAGTCTTTGGATACAGAAGAAACCCAAGTATTAGTAATATGTTCATTTCATCTAAACTCAGGTTTATGGGTGAAATCGTCAGAGAATGTACAATTCGCCTTCTCAAATAATCCAAATTTAAGAGGAAAATGACTTTCAAAATGCGGCTTAACTTAATCAAACAGATTAGTAGAATATACGTTCTCCACCCCCACTTCAAGATGGCCGCCAAATCCAAGATGGCGGCCATGGCGGCTGTGTCGGCGCCGCCAGGGGTCGGTGTTTGGGTTGGCTCCTGAATGGGGGCAGTGTTGGGGCTTGGGCAGCTACCCCCTGGGGCTGTTTGCTTGTTATGTAAGATGTGTACACTATGGAGAACACTACCGATTTTGTTTGTTAAGATGTGGTCACCAGGGGACTTAAGATGTGGCCACCAGGGGGAGTTGTTTAGGATGGCTACTGAGTGGGGGCATGTTTTGGGGGAGGATTGGGGGGTATGTTAGGGTGGGTGTATGCTAATGATTTTAGACCAAGTGAGTACCGCCCATATGGTTTTGAGTAGTATGGTTTTATATTGTGTAAGAGTCACTTACTGCTTATTGCTTGATCAATTAACAGCTATTATTAAAATGTTGAGACGTGCTTTTATTAAGCGTAAATTGAGGGAAGAGTTTATGAAGGCTCTTTGCTATCAGGAATTACAGCCTGATTTAAAAACGAGACATGTGATAGAAGAATTAATACCAGGGATGATACAAAATGTTATTTCCCTGAAAGATGAATATGAACGCGCAATTTTGGAGCAGACTGAGCTAGGAGAGTTTATTTGGGTGCCAATGCCTGGACAAGAACCCAACCGTGTAAAAGTTACAATTACGGATCGACCAGAACCAGGAGAAGGGGAATTAGTGGATATTATTTTACCAAAAAAGGAAGAAATGTTAGAGATACCGGCTAGCCCTGTATTTCACACACATCGTGTGCAACATCCATCCGATGAACCCCCTGCAATACTTATGGGACTGGATGGGAAGAAAAAGTACCAGTGTACTGTATGTAATAAAATATATGCATCCGGGGGAGGGTTTTACGATCACAGACAACGGAAACATCGCCCAACCCAAGCCTGTATGTCCAGAGATACATTAAGAATGAATAGGAATTGCGCAAAAAAGTACCGCTGCCAGAAATGTGGGAAACACTACGCATTTCATAGTGGTTTATGCCGTCACAAGAAACAAGGGTGTCAGGTAAAATATACTTAAACCTAAACCTATTCTATTCAACTTTTCCATTTCCCCCAATATCGTTTCGTTTAATGAAATTTAATTCTTTTAGGTCTTAAATCGTTTTGACACATTGTTATGACTTAGACCGTCGCCCCTCGCCAAGGAAACGCCGGGACCCTAGTAGGACCTTATCGATAAGCCCTTAGTCAGCAAAGATTAAAACAATGGGCGCGCATCGACCCCATTAAGTAAAAGTTGACATATATCCCAAAATAAAACGGGTCTTGTAGCTAAATATCAGTAAAAGTAATGATTTCATTAACAGTATCGGTGGTTGAAGTCGTAGGACGTGGAACTTCGGTCACCGTATACTGTTTTAACTTTATATAAAAAAAATGAATTGGTAACCAAGGATAAACTTTGTGATTTTACCTTGTGTGAGTTCGAACCCCTAGCCATGGCAACGTTTTTCTTTGACATATTCATTCCATATAAAAGCAGAACTTGTATAACCATTTTTTAAATTTAGTAAAACTTATTTTAAAACTTTACAACTTAGAATTACTTAAAACTTTACATTTTTTATATTGCAGGAATTAGTTATGCCCTAAAGCACTACACGGATACATAAGTATATTTACAACAAGCTTGGTACATAAGTATGTAGGTGCATGTGTACATATTTAAAAATACTGTACTGTACATATTTAAAAATACTGTACTACACTGTTTTAGGAATAACAAGTTAATAAAAAATTAGACAAACCGAATTAGAAAGTTTTTCGGACTTTGTAGTAGAATATATTTCAGATGTTGGAAATTATGCAATTAGTTTAAGACACATCCTGTCAAAGAAGAGACACCCTTTCTTACGCATATGGGTGTTACGCAATACTTTTTAGCACCTTAGCTTTACAGGAATTAACATGCCATGCATTTAGAACAGTGGCAGTTGGTTACCTTAACTGGATGAGACGGTTAATACCCCAGGTATCTTTAACTGATTTTAGAGTAAGCCAAAGGGTAATATATTCATTGATTAGTTGTTGTAAAATATTTATCACATAATCACACGTGCATTATACTGGTGCCCCCGAACCTCTTTTACATAAGACCAACCGTTTAGTATGGCTTACATACTTGCCGCTTATTTTTCCACATCTGCTATATGTTTCCCAACGGCAAATGAGGCGCACCGTATATTTTTATATAGTCTTACCGTTTACAATTTAATTTGACCGACATCGTTTTAATTTGATGGTTTACATACAACTTCCAATCAGAATGCAACCCTCCCACACCCCCCTTGACAATAAATAGCCTGGGTTTTTCAATGCTATGTACCACTTGACACAAACTTTGCTATAATACCATAATGGCAAGTTTTTTAGCATTTCTGGACAACTCAGATTTAGATTATTACACCAAAGCTGATCATCAAGATATTCACTACTATTCAGCAATACCAAGCACGGGAATATGGCTAAGTATTCCTTCCATAGAGCTTAACATTTGCTTTACAGCAAAGGACTTTGATTTTATAACACCAGCAGCAGCTTTTGACTTTGCACAGCACTACAAGTATGTTATTGCTACAAAGGTTTGCAACGATACTAAAGGAGTTGTTATTCCACCAGACATCATTTTTCAGTATGACGGATTTGGGAGTGAGGAACCACCCTCGCCAAGGAAACGCCGGGACCCTAGTAGGACCTTATCGATAAGCCCTTAGTCAGCAAAGATTAAAACAATGGGCGCGCATCGACCCCATTAAGTAAAAGTTGACATATATCCCAAAATAAAACGGGTCTTGTAGCTAAATATCAGTAAAAGTAATGATTTCATTAACAGTATCGGTGGTTGAAGTCGTAGGACGTGGAACTTCGGTCACCGTATACTGTTTTAACTTTATATAAAAAAAATGAATTGGTAACCAAGGATAAACTTTGTGATTTTACCTTGTGTGAGTTCGAACCCCTAGCCATGGCAACGTTTTTCTTTGACATATTCATTCCATATAAAAGCAGAACTTGTATAACCATTTTTTAAATTTAGTAAAACTTATTTTAAAACTTTACAACTTAGAATTACTTAAAACTTTACATTTTTTATATTGCAGGAATTAGTTATGCCCTAAAGCACTACACGGATACATAAGTATATTTACAACAAGCTTGGTACATAAGTATGTAGGTGCATGTGTACATATTTAAAAATACTGTACTGTACATATTTAAAAATACTGTACTACACTGTTTTAGGAATAACAAGTTAATAAAAAATTAGACAAACCGAATTAGAAAGTTTTTCGGACTTTGTAGTAGAATATATTTCAGACGTTGGAAATTATGCAATTAGTTTAAGACACATCCTGTCAAAGAAGAGA
Organism: Sthenelais limicola; assembly: GCA_942159475.1. Classification (NCBI taxonomy): domain Eukaryota; kingdom Metazoa; phylum Annelida; class Polychaeta; order Phyllodocida; family Sigalionidae; genus Sthenelais; species Sthenelais limicola. The sequence goes on from OW804101.1 coordinate 16,345,779, forward strand.
CACCCTTTCTTACGCATATGGGTGTTACGCAATACTTTTTAGCACCTTAGCTTTACAGGAATTAACATGCCATGCATTTAGAACAGTGGCAGTTGGTTACCTTAACTGGATGAGACGGTTAATACCCCAGGTATCTTTAACTGATTTTAGAGTAAGCCAAAGGGTAATATATTCATTGATTAGTTGTTGTAAAATATTTATCACATAATCACACGTGCATTATACTGGTGCCCCCGAACCTCTTTTACATAAGACCAACCGTTTAGTATGGCTTACATACTTGCCGCTTATTTTTCCACATCTGCTATATGTTTCCCAACGGCAAATGAGGCGCACCGTATATTTTTATATAGTCTTACCGTTTACAATTTAATTTGACCGACATCGTTTTAATTTGATGGTTTACATACAACTTCCAATCAGAATGCAACCCTCCCACACCCCCCTTGACAATAAATAGCCTGGGTTTTTCAATGCTATGTACCACTTGACACAAACTTTGCTATAATACCATAATGGCACGTTTTTTAGCATTTCTGGACAACTCAGATTTAGATTATTACACCAAAGCTGATCATCAAGATATTCACTACTATTCAGCAATACCAAGCACGGGAATATGGCTAAGTATTCCTTCCATAGAGCTTAACATTTGCTTTACAGCAAAGGACTTTGATTTTATAACACCAGCAGCAGCTTTTGACTTTGCACAGCACTACAAGTATGTTATTGCTACAAAGGTTTGCAACGATACTAAAGGAGTTGTTATTCCACCAGACATCATTTTTCAGTATGACGGATTTGGGAGTGAGGAACCACCCTCGCCAAGGAAACGCCGGGACCCTAGTAGGACCTTATCGATAAGCCCTTAGTCAGCAAAGATTAAAACAATGGGCGCGCATCGACCCCATTAAGTAAAAGTTGACATATATCCCAAAATAAAACGGGTCTTGTAGCTAAATATCAGTAAAAGTAATGATTTCATTAACAGTATCGGTGGTTGAAGTCGTAGGACGTGGAACTTCGGTCACCGTATACTGTTTTAACTTTATATAAAAAAAATGAATTGGTAACCAAGGATAAACTTTGTGATTTTACCTTGTGTGAGTTCGAACCCCTAGCCATGGCAACGTTTTTCTTTGACATATTCATTCCATATAAAAGCAGAACTTGTATAACCATTTTTTAAATTTAGTAAAACTTATTTTAAAACTTTACAACTTAGAATTACTTAAAACTTTACATTTTTTATATTGCAGGAATTAGTTATGCCCTAAAGCACTACACGGATACATAAGTATATTTACAACAAGCTTGGTACATAAGTATGTAGGTGCATGTGTACATATTTAAAAATACTGTACTGTACATATTTAAAAATACTGTACTACACTGTTTTAGGAATAACAAGTTAATAAAAAATTAGACAAACCGAATTAGAAAGTTTTTCGGACTTTGTAGTAGAATATATTTCAGACGTTGGAAATTATGCAATTAGTTTAAGACACATCCTGTCAAAGAAGAGACACCCTTTCTTACGCATATGGGTGTTACGCAATACTTTTTAGCACCTTAGCTTTACAGGAATTAACATGCCATGCATTTAGAACAGTGGCAGTTGGTTACCTTAACTGGATGAGACGGTTAATACCCCAGGTATCTTTAACTGATTTTAGAGTAAGCCAAAGGGTAATATATTCATTGATTAGTTGTTGTAAAATATTTATCACATAATCACACGTGCATTATACTGGTGCCCCCGAACCTCTTTTACATAAGACCAACCGTTTAGTATGGCTTACATACTTGCCGCTTATTTTTCCACATCTGCTATATGTTTCCCAACGGCAAATGAGGCGCAGCGTATATTTTTATATAGTCTTACCGTTTACAATTTAATTTGACCGACATCGTTTTAATTTGATGGTTTACATACAACTTCCAATCAGAATGCAACCCTCCCACACCCCCCTTGACAATAAATAGCCTGGGTTTTTCAATGCTATGTACCACTTGACACAAACTTTGCTATAATACCATAATGGCACGTTTTTTAGCATTTCTGGACAACTCAGATTTAGATTATTACACCAAAGCTGATCATCAAGATATTCACTACTATTCAGCAATACCAAGCACGGGAATATGGCTAAGTATTCCTTCCATAGAGCTTAACATTTGCTTTACAGCAAAGGACTTTGATTTTATAACACCAGCAGCAGCTTTTGACTTTGCACAGCACTACAAGTATGTTATTGCTACAAAGGTTTGCAACGATACTAAAGGAGTTGTTATTCCACCAGACATCATTTTTCAGTATGACGGATTTGGGAGTGAGGAACCATTTGCCAAAGCATATTTTTACTTTACAAAAACTAAACTTAAATCAACCAAGACTGGATTCAGCAAAATAATGGCTCCTATTTTACCAGCTCTTAACCTTACGGGTACAGGGTGTAGCCATTCAAGATTTGCTGTTTTGTATGGGCAGCGCACCGCGCAAAGTTCAGATATGTTTTTTGCCTATAGAGTTTTTGATGAGTGGCGTAATGAATTACTTAATGATGGGCATACGCATATACCTTGTTATTGTGGTTATAGTGTGTCTTTAAGTAATGCTAATTACTGGACAACATGTTTAAATGATAACTGTTGTTTGAAAAATAATGTTCCGTGTGTTACACTAACTCAGTTTAATGGAACAGTACGTAATATCGGATTAAACGGGGTGTGTTTGCGCTGTGAGTGCTGTGAGCACTGTGCGGGAAATTATTTTTTAAATGTCCCATTAGTTAGTGAAGATTCTCACATATTTATGTAACACTTTTTGCAAAAGTATAAAATAACCAGTAAACCCTGAGGGGCTGAGGGGGTATTAAACGGCTATGTACACGCTGTATATACAGTTGACATGACAGTACGGCAGCGCCTCATTAGACATCATTAGACATGTCATTAGACATGTCATGTAGGATTAGATACATCTTCCAATCAGAAGGCAGTTGACTAAATAGGTACATGGGTACCTATACTTTAAAAGGTACACGGGTACATGGCTCATTATTACTTTTTACATTTTTGTAAAACACAGACAACACTTTATTACTATTGCACAGACAACCCACCTACACTGACAACATGGCATCTAACGGATTTTTTACTTTATCGTGGTTTCCACAGCATTTACTGACGGGGGTTGATGATTTGTCCGACCGCTGGACAGATTATTTGATCTGTATTAGAGAAATTAGAGGAGAATGTGAGGTTGTACATTCCACCTATACAAATTTTTCAGCTCCTGAGCATAGGAGAGTGAGAGGGGCTGATTTTATAATTCCTCTCGAGAAACTATTTGGAGGGTTAACATTTATATCTCTTTTGAAAAAACACGGGGCGTCTGACAGCATTGTATTTAGTCAAATTAGAGGGAATATAGGGACCTACATGCTGATTACCCGTGAACAGTGGACCTCCATAAGAGAAAACGTGAGTAGACTGGAAGACATGCTTATTAACGATATCCCCCAAACGAATGAGCTAAACCTAATGGGGGTTAAAGTAAAGGTACTAGCACCAACCGAGACATACCCCTATAAACGCATCAACCTTTCAAATGAAAGACCAGGAGACACGGATATAAAAGGAGGTGTTGATTTTCTGGCAAACATTATAAACACTGGAAACGTGGTCGATGAGATACTCGGACTAAGTTTAAGGTAAGTTTAGGATTTAATACGAGTTGTATAAGTTGTATTTTACTGTATTTGCAAGTTGCACAGCTGCTGTATTTAATACGAGTTGTATTTTACTGTATTTACAAGTTGCACAGCTGCTCCTATTTAATAAGTTGCTTTATTTATATTTTCAGGCGTATAGCCAGGGAGAAAATTTCCTACAAGTACGAGCACCATTTGTAATGAGCCAAATTTACATATGGAAATTACCATGTGTTTCCTTCCAACTTAGTTCTCCTGCCACGGCTTTACCACTCATTTTACTCGCAATCACCGGGCATTACAGACCAACTAGATAAGACTTGCCTTACGCCCCCTACACATATTTTTATCAGTTATACAATATCACGTGGCCCGGCAACGCCTCCTGTTTTACAACTTCATGAGTACATTTGACGTGCAACACCAGTCGTATACCAGTGCAACACCTTATTTGACTTACTTTTTGGACTTATTTGACTTATTGAGCCTTCAAAATGCATATCTGGATTATTTCTTTCTTCCTTCTGAGCCCTATTATGGCATGGACATCGTGTGGAGTCTCCAACAAGTGTAGGTGTGACTTTGAGGAAAGGGCGGCTAGATGCACAGGGGAGAGGATCAAAATTATTCCCCGTTTTAAATTAATTACTCGGTTTAGAATAAATTCACTGGCATTTGTTAAGACTGCAATTCCCTCATTTAACTCTTTTAAATTTTCTAACTGGCCTAATTTGCAAAAATTATTTATTATAGATACTGGATATATTGGGAACTGTATTGCCGAAAGAATCAAAATTATTAAACAAAGTGGAAATGTTTCAGTTATTATGGACTGTCCTTTCATTTCAACCCAAAATCCCATTTTAGTTACAACCCTAGAATCTATTACAACCCAAGAATCTATTACAACCCAAGAACCCATTTTAGTTACAACCCAAGAACCTATTTTAACTTTAAAACCTGTTACTACTCAACCTACTTCGACTCAAAACCCTATTTCTACAAGTCTTGGTTATACTTCATTTTCTGAAAAATATACTTTTTCTGAACAATACACTTTATCAACATTTGAAGATTATACTTTTCAAAATTATACCTTGCAGTCTAATACTTCTACAACCCCCCAGCCTTTATCTAACCCTATAAAACTAGCCGTAACATTAACTATTGTCCTAATTTGTTTATTATTACTAATTGTAGTTATAATACTAAGGGTATACTATTATAAGAAAAAGAAACGACAGTCCAATGCTCCTTATAGGGTAAACCTTATTTATCTTTCAACCGTTGAAGATATGAGTGAAGACTTTTAGCAAGTCTACATTTGGCTTGGTCGCTTGTCCTCTCCCCTTGCCAGTGTCCCCTTCCCAGTGTCCCCCTCGCTAGTGACACCACGCTAGTGTCCTCCTCCTCACAAGGCAGCTGATGTGCCCATCTTCAGAAAGTCACCGAGATGGAGAGACGTCTTTTTCTTCTTCTCCTTTTATGGAGCCTGTACATGGTAGTGGTTACATACCAATGTAAAAGGTGCAACTGTGTGGAGGGTATTGTGCTTTGCAGCCAAAGGAGGCTAAGGCAATACCCTCACATTTCTGGAAATTTTACGGTAATTAATTTGCAAAACAACCTATTGACGACTGGACCACCTTTTGATTATAACGCCTTTACGAGGATCGATTTACGAGGAAATCCTATCAACTGTACGACCATTGAAAAACATAGGTTAAAGAACAGGATCATACATCCCAAATGCTTAGGACCACCTTCATCAGAACAAAAAAAGGACGGAGTAGTGCGATACCATGATGGACATTATGACCAGACACCCTATTCGCCCCCAAAAGTGACAATAGCCCTTACAGCATCCAGTGCCGTCATTTCAACGATTTTATTTTCATTTTGTGTCACCTTTGCTGTACGTAGGAGGCGTAGGAGGAGGAGGAGGGAAAGAAGGGGGAATCGCAAAAGCACTGTATCCATTGAAAGCTCGGAGGCAGGACACAGGGCAGAACGGTGTTCTATGAAGAGTCGCCCCTCTGACCCTCCTCCCCCACCTCCCTTAGCCGCTGCTTCCTCTCAACCGTCTACCGACTTACAGACCCCCTCTACATCTTCAAACATGCCCCTTGCCTCTTCTACATCATGTCCCCCTTCTTCAGCTTTATTAACTCAAGGACCCGTAACTGTACATGCACCACCTATGTTGGGGACAGTGACTGTATATACACCTTTGCGTACACCTTTGGCCTCCTCCATGGTTCCACCTGTCGCTCGTCCTGCCGTCATACCACTCCCCGCACCTCCAGGTATGGAGCCTATGGACACTAATGATTTACCATTACATCTAGATGGACCGCCACCTCGACCACCACCCCCTATGAACACTGCTGCTAACACCGTACCACAACCACCGCCTTTAGACAGTTTACCACCACCACCATCACCCCCAAAACATATGGAACCCCATGTGAAAAGGCCTTTTGCGGGGCATAGGCCCTTTTTGGACTGTTTCTCCCCTTACAAGCGACTAAAAAAAGGCTGGAAACGCAAATCCTCCAGAAGATCCTTTAGGCATATATACTAGACACTGAGACGTATTGCTATACCCGTACTGACTTTTATATGCGCTGTAAGTGCTGTATCATGTTGTAGTCATAAAAGGTACCCATGTACCTATTTAACCTTTGAGAGTATAACGGATTGTATATTTTTATACTATATTGATATACCGTTGGTGGTGCACACCAAATGTACTCATGTACCTATGTAGCCATAAACCTTTTTATAATACCATAATGGTACTCATGTACCTCAACACCAAATGTACTCATGTACCTATTTAGTGTAACCTTTGAGAGTATAACGGATTGTATATTTTTATATATACTAGTAAGACGTTAAATGTACTCATGTACCTATGTAGTTAGATATCGCTATGTAGTCATAAACCTTTGAGAGTATAACGGATTGTATATTTTTATATATACTAGTAAGACGTCAAATGTACTCATGTACCTCATGTTGTAGTCATAAACCTTTTAACTTGTGATTTGGTGTACTCATGTACCTCAACACCAAATGTACCCATGTACCTATTTAGTGTAACCTTTGAGAGTATACTATATTGATATTTTTAATGTACTCATGTACCTTATGTTGTAGTCATAAACCTTTTTATAATACCATAATGGTACTTATGTACCTCATGTTGTAAACATTGTAAATAAAACATGTCATATACTAAAGCATAGAAGAAAAACATATATACTTTTTGAATAAAATTTTATTAGCCATATCAATTGTACATTTACATTGCCATTTTGTCATAGGAAATATCAAACTCTTTAGACTTTCGTAGCAAACGAATGTATTTAACACTGTTAAGTAAATTTTTAACAGTTTCCTCAGAAACAACTCCTTTAGCATATATCGATTCATAACCTTTTAAAACCGCCTCAGAAGTAATTTTCAAATGAGCCTCTTTACCGTATCGCCATACCAGATCCCATCGCTCGCTTTCAGGATGTAAACATCCAAATGACATATGCTCCTTTTGCGCTCCACATTCATGTAGACATCCCCAGCAGTGGGCCTGTACAATTTCGTTAAACTTTTTATTTAATATGTAGAGATAGACATCGAGCAAGTTTTTAGCAGATTTGGAGTCAACATTGGAATCGACAAACGAATCAGACCCCTCGTCCTCTTCGACCATGTTATTGGACATTGCTCGAAACAGGGAGCCCTTAAATGGATCATACGCCTCGTTCTTTTTGACCATGTTATTGGAAATTGTTTGACCCTTAAATGGATCAGACGCCTCATCCTGCCAGTCCTTTGCGTTATAACCGACCATGTTATTGCAAATCTTTCGAAACACGGCTTCCTCAAAGTTCATGGATAAGCCTCTAAAAAACAAAATCAATAAACTGATTATAATAAATGATAACCACCCCATTATTATATGTATATGCAATATATGATTTATAACCGTAACATAGTAAGTAATAATTAGTTTTAAGTTTAACTTACCCTAATCTGTGTCCGTTGGAATCCATTCTTGTAAAGCCCATATAGCCTTTGCCTTTGAACGCGATGACTGAAACAACCCATTCTCTTAGAGATGTAACAACAATTTCGGTAGGTTTAGAAAGATCAAGTGTCTTTAACTCATTTCCATATTGAAAACTGGCCTCCATTACATCCTTCGGTATGAATACAGTTCTGCGATACGATCCCAAGTTTTTTATAAACTTGACACAGTTGTCAAACTTTTCCATTCTAAAGTATTTTGTAAGCTGGAACTCTCCGATAGATCCTGCCATGGTGAAGAATTTTGGGTGTATGATGCTCTGATAGACCGACCAGAGGGTTTTGCAGGAGGTTTTAGACACAATAACTTGGGGTAAATAGCCCTGGGGAAAAGTAAAGTATGCGTTTAAATGGAAAGACCCTAGGAAAGGAACATGTTGAAGCACGTTTTGGCATTTTTGATCCTTAGAATTTAAATGACTGGCACAATAGGTGTACAATTTAAATAAAGCGTGTGAAAATGCGGCGGTAGACATCAAAAAAGAATGTTTTGATTGAGTCATTTTACGTTAAATAAAGGTTTACCGTGTGATTTCAATTTATTCATTTTGGTGAGAATGGCTGACAAGGAAAGACTCGATAAACTGTTGGAGAAAATTTCATCTTCTAGCTGGACAGAGGAAGATGCTAAAAACTTATCGACAGCTGACGCTTTACTATTGTTGGAATTTTTTGGGTTTCCACTTCAAGATTTTACACTGGAGGAAAATGAAATTCGGGATTTAACTGCCGCAATACTTTTAGATGGAATAGACAATGAGGTACCACCCACACCACTTTCAAAAAGGAAAAAATCTAGAGAACCCAAAGATGTGGAATCAAAAATAAAAAGAAAAAGGGTATTGGCCCCGCCACAAGCCCCGGAGAAGGATGACCGGCACCGACCGTTCAGCCCTCAACCCGGCCCCAGTGAACTTCAGGACACGCCGCCTAGTCCTCAACCCGGCCCCAGCGGCCTCCAGGAGACATGGCAAGACGCTAGCGGCATGCAGGGGAATGTGCACGGTAAGCGGCCGACCCTTGACGACACGCCGCACGGTCTCACCGGTAATGATCAAGAGCAAAAGCAACAGCAAAAGAAGGTAGAAAAGAAAAGTCCTTACACGTTAAAGTTAAAAGGAGTTAGACAATTTAAAAAAAACCAGGCAGTTGATACAACTTATCAAATTTCATTTAACAATGAGTGGCAGGGACAGAGTATTAGTGCTTTACATCATGAACTGTTACTAATGTTTCAAAATGTATTGGATGAAACGACTCGTGACATGATGCCAGACGATTTGGGGAGAGTTGTAATTCATCACCAGGGTCTATTAAATCCTATTGTTGTACCTTTAATGAAACTTAGCGAATTAACGCCTCAAAAAATCATGCAACGTATTATGGATGTGCTAAACAGCAATGAGGGATTAAACATTGATGAATTGTTTACAATTAGTATAGGTTTAATCCGTCTTCCTCGTGGCGGAGCTAGATTCTTTTTAAACTGTCTTTTTGGTACTGACAATGATTTGAAAAGAAAACAAAGTTTGATTACAATTGTTAATCAGGATTTTATGTGCATGGCGCGTTCAATCGCTGTTAGCTGGGCAAAGTATAATATGGTCAGCAATGAAGAGTTTGTAAATTTAGTTCGGACACACGGAATTGAGAACCTGGCTGTGATTGACAAAATTATGAGGGTGCAAAAAGTACCATTATGGTATTATAACAAAGTTTGTGACAAGTCCAGGTCAAATCAGAAACAGTTAGCAGTAGCCATTTCTAATTTAGCCGGTGTTTCCATTAATGTTCCATCCTCCCTTGCAGATATACCTTTATTTGAACAATGTTTAAATATGGATATAGCTGTTATTGGCGCCGGTGTGGGAAATAAGTTTATAAGAGTTCCACCACAAAATGGAAAAACCAATAAAGTCCTGTTTTTGTATTATATAGATGGTCAAAATGAGAATGAACTGGGACATTTCCATGCCATCAGTTCGATTTCAGGGTTTTTTAATGTGAGTTACTTTTGTGAAACTTGTTTAAAACCCTTTTCCAGTAAGAAAAAACACAACTGTTATACTTATTGCGTTGTATGTAAAAGCAAAGATTGTCGTGTACAAAATGAAAAGCAATGTTCTGTCTGTAACATGGTATGTCGCAATGATGAATGCTATGCAAGACATCAGACTAAAAAAATGAGAAAGAGACCAAAACAAAATCTTTCAGAATGTGACATGTTTTGGAAGTGTCAACGATGTACAAAAGTAGTGGACAAAACAAAACGGTCAGTACATCTTCATAAATGTGGTGAGTGGTTTTGTAGAACTTGCAAGCAATACACAATAGGCCAGCATTTTTGCTACCACAGAGCTCTGAAATCGAACAATGATGGCATATTCAGTTACATATTTTTTGATTTTGAATGTTCCCAAGACACAATGGGTGAGTGTAAGGAAGGCTACAAAACTGGTGATAAATGTTGTGACAATGGCTGTTCAAAATGTATGTTATGTTTAAACTGTAAAGACAGGCTATGCGGTACAAAACGTCACATTCCAAATTTTGTTGTGGCTCATACAGTTTGCAACAAGTGCCAGGACAGTCCAGTTTCGGAAAAATGTACGCATTGTGGAAAAAAGTGTGACCAATGCAAGGATGGTAAATCTTGTAACGAATGTGGTGATAGGGAAATTATTTTTTGGGGTGAGGGGACTTGTGAGCAATTTTGTAAATGGGCATTTCATAGGTCCAACAAGAATGCTACGTTATTTGCTCATAACATGAAAGCATATGATGGATATTTTTTATTGGAATATTTGATATCCAATGGAATGCGCCCTTCAGGTATCGTTTATAATGGGGCAAAAATTATGACATTTACAGTTCAACACGGTCTCAATATAAAAGTGCTGGATTCGTTAAATTTTCTACCCATGAAATTGGCATGTCTTCCAAAAGCATTTGGACTGACTGAACTTAAAAAGGGTTATTTTCCTCACTTTTTCAACACTAGTGAAAACCAAAATCATATCGGTCCCTTACCTGCCCCAGAATTTTATGGAGTAGACTATATGTTTACTCCGGAAAGGAATTCTTTTATACAGTGGCATAATGATTTAGTATTTCAAAATTACGTTTTTGATTTTAAAAACGAGATTAAAGAGTATTGTATTTCTGATGTTACTATTCTAAGAGAGGCATGCATGTCATTTCGAAAACTTGTTTTGGATTGCTGTATTGATCCCACACAGCCATTACCCAATCAAAATAACCAAAATGAAAATGAGGAAAAAGAAGAGGAAGAACAAGAAGAACAAGAAGAACAAGAACAAGAAGATGAAGGACAAGACGATAACGAACAAGAAAACCCAGTAAAAAAACCAAAAGTTGTAAATGGGATCGATCCGTTTAAATGTACAACAATTGCCAGTCTTTGTATGTCTATTTTTAAGAATAAGTTTCTGGAAGAACGGTACAATGTCACAATTAAACATAAAAATAGTGGTGAATTACAAAATGTACAGGGAAAACAAAAAGGTGGAAAGTTGTATATTTTATTCAATGATGTTTGGACTTGCACCGGTGACATTGATTCTACATGGATTGTAAAAAGTAAGCACTTTATTTCTTCCCCAATTGCCCCGATTCCTCCTTCGGGTTACTTTAGCATGTCAGGATATAGTAAAATAGCTATAGAATGGCTTGAATGGATGTCTCATTGTACTAAAAAATACATTCAGCACGCTTTAAATGCGGGTGAATTTGTAGTACCAGGTACACGATACAGACTGGACGGATATGAGGCTGAAAGTAAAACTTGCTTTTCATTTTTGGGATGTATCTGGCACGGATGTCCAAAATGTTTTAATGATAAAAACACAGAGGTCAAACACCCATATACAAATCAAACTATGAGAGAGCTTTTGGCAATAACCATTGAAAGAATGAATCATTTAAAACAGCAGGGTTACAAATATGTTTCTATTTGGGAGTGTGACTTTAGAGAAAAGATCCGTCAAAATACACAAGGTGTGAATGACTATATTTAAACATTGTCAATTCCTGATAGATTAGACCCTAGGGATTCATTTTTTGGAGGACGTACAAATGCTAGTAAGCTACATTATAAAATTGGAGAGGAAGAAAAAATCCACTATGTTGATTTTACTTCTTTATACCCGTTTGTCAACAAGTATAGTTCATATCCGCTGGGGCATCCTCAAATTATTACAAGCAATTTTAAATCCATGGAGAATTACTTTGGTATTGCTAAGATTGACATTTTACCTCCCAAAGGACTCTACCACCCGGTGTTACCAACCAGATCCGGAGGTAAATTAAAATTTGCTTTATGTAAATATTGTTCGGAAGGAGAATATCAAAATGAGTGCAAGTGCTCTGATGATAAAAGAATGCTGACAGGTACATGGTGTACACCCGAAATAAGCAAGGCTGTGGAGAAAGGATATGTTGTGCAAAAAGTATATGAAGTGTACCATTTTGAGCACACATCTCAATATAACAAACGAGTAAAAAAAGGGGGTCTTCTTTCGGAATACATTGATACATTTCTTAAGCTAAAGCAGCAGGCTAGTGGTTGGCCATCATGGTGCGTGTCAGACATTCAAAAGGAGGAGTACATAGCTTTGTATGAAAGCAATGAAGGGATATGTCTCGATAAAAACAATATTCAAAAAAACCCAGGACTAAGAAGTCTGGCCAAGCTTATGTTAAACAGCTTTTGGGGTAAATATGCTCAAAGACTAAATCTGGGCGGTTCAACTCTTGTTAGTGATTCAGATAATTGTAAATTTGTTGACATTCTTACAGATATCCGAAAGGATGTAACCGATTTCAACATATTATCCCCTAGTGTGATTGGGATAAGATCAAAATTCAAAACAGACTTTATCCCTTCAGAGGCTAAAACAAATATTTTTATTGCCTCATTCACAACATGTTATGCGCGTTTAAAACTGTATGACGTATTGGATACAATAAACCATAATGTATTGTACTATGACACAGATTCCGTAATCTATGTGTCCAAACCACATCATCCAGGTGTTCATGTGGGGGATTATTTGGGGGATCTCACGAATGAATTAAATGATGGAGATTACATTGTGGAATTTGTGTCGGCAGGGCCTAAAAACTATGCGTATGTAACACAACATGGTGATACTGTATGTAAGGTTAGAGGATTTACTTTGAATCATCAAAACTCTGCCATTATTAACTATGAAAATATTAAAGACATTGTAACGGTAAACCCCGATAAAAAACTGACTGTAAAAAACAATAAGATATGTCGAAACAAGATAAAACATGTTCTTTTTAACCGGGAGGAAAGCAAAATGTACAGAATGGTATACACAAAACGTGTGATTCAACCAAATCTAGACACCCTTCCTTATGGTTATTAATAGTAATTGTATTAATGTAAAACAATAAAAACGAGTAACACAATATAATTCTATTCTACTTTTTTTTATTCATTTTTCGTTCTAGTACAACTTATTTATTTTACAATATTGTCACTTAGTTAATCTTTACATTTCTAGCTTCATCCAGTTCCAGCAAACCGGGAAAGTTGGCATATACAATTAATGTGGCTGGTTCGCTAAGCGCTTCACTAAATTTAATTTCAAATCTTGTATGACCTTGCTTTAAAACATTACCATACGGTTCACAAGCATTTTGACAAACATCAAAAACGTACAAACAGTTTCCTTTAGGATATTCATCTCTCTCAATATAGTTGCCTCTATTCGACATTACATCCCCTCCAAATAGGGTCAAGTACGCTGATGTGTAATTACCGGTCTTATAATTTGGCAAAAGGGGTTCTGAAGGTGTTGATTTCCCATCAATATAAAGTGCCACAAAGTTTGTATTAAAGTGCTGAAAATCAAAGGGATTGCTTCTATAATCTCCCATGTATGCCTTGGTACTAACGAGTCCACAAATCAAGCGGTTAGGGACTGTACCGTTATACAAATTTTCCAATGTTATTCCAAACTGTCCTTTTGGAATTCCATAAGCCTTAACATCGGTTCTTTCGTAATAGTAAAGGGCGGGTCCAGATTTAAGAGTGTTTGCGTGTGCAAGAACAATCTCTGGCCCCACATCTACCATACAAACCTTAAGCAAGGCTTCTTTAATTTCAATTTTATACTTTGTTGAAGTACTATTGCTCATTAGTTTAAATTCAGGGGAGCTCGGCCAAAATTTAAACCCTATCTGTACACCATTAAGTATATATCTGTTTTGTTGGCAAATGTCAATGTATACAGGGCCCTCCATGTCCACTTCTTGGCTCTTTGCAGTAAGTTGTGCTCTCTCGACAAGGCCTTCATTCCCTCCGCTGGCAGTTGGATTACTGTCATTTGGTGATCCTTTATCTTTAATAAACAGCTGGGATCCTAAATGGGTTTCTTTGGCATCATATCCGTATCCTAAAAGTGTTTCTATATACGATTTATAAGGGTATCGGCTTGCAACTTCCGGGGAAACCGTCTGTTGTTGGATGCTCACATCTACCTGCTGCCACATTGCCTGTAAAAATTGATTAACGGGTCCCACCTTGGAAGCATCAGGCACAGGTTTTCCATCTCCGGCAACATATGAGGGTAAATCGGTACCTGTGGATGTTGTTATTTTAAATTTTACCTTAAGTTTGGTATTTTTCATGTCAATATATCTCATACTGTTTGCGGGAATTAAAAATTCCAAAGCGCCATCGGAAACTAATTGTCCCACAGGTCTGTATTGTACCCATTCAATATTATTAATACCTTTGTCTGTCAAAGGCTTATAAAATAAAGCGAGCTTGGAATTATGTCCAGACATGTTACCAGGTTGATAACTTTTTCACGGGTGCTTTCTTGGTCTTCTTCCTCCCTGCTGTCTTTGTAGACTGACTCTTTTTCTTTTTGGGTGTACGTTTTATACCTTTTAAAGGAGAGGAACGTGTCCTTTTTTTACGTCGAGAGCCTGTACTAGTGGTAGACTTTTTGGTGGGTCTTTTCTTTATCATTTTCTTCGCTCTGTTAACGGCTTGCTGGGTACGGCTAATAATGTTAAGCTTGACATTTCTTGAGGGGGTTGTATTAAGTCTCCAGTTTCCATTCCCATCAGGATATCCTTTTCCTTCCATCATATCTTTAAAATGTGTAGTCCAAATATTCCCACTCATATTTCCTTTTGGAGGTGAAGTGTACACGTTGTGTTCTCAGTACCTAATGAAACAGGATTCATTTCGGAATCCGTTATATAGATAGATATGTAGTGGATATAAGGGTTCTTGATACGGGGGCAAACATACGAATCAAAGTTTTTTACCATAAGTCCTTCTTCCCCAGGAATGTATTTTAATATGGGATGATATCCATTTCTTACGTATGAATCTTCTACAATGTCGCACATAATGTACAAGTCTTTTTTGGATTTTGTTTCGCATTTTAAATCTCTGAGGGCACATGTCCAGCTTTGTCCTAGCCGTATTGCTTGTGGTAAACGTACAGTAAATTGTGATGATGTGTTGTCTGGAAAATACAGCGCTGAATCGGTATTGCACAGATATAAATAAATATCTTTCATTCTACAATGTCCCTTTCGTTAATCCAACTGTTAAATTTTTTTGGCCAGTGCTGCCATTTAATGAATACTTGTCTCACACCGTTTCTTACACGTCTTTTAACAATCTTTTCAATGTTGAACAGGTCATCTGGATTGACTGTAACCTTCTGAAGCTGTTGGGTATAAAATGTTCCTTTTATAGGCTCATTGTCCCAGTCTTTTAAGTAGTAAACAGGAATACCATCTCTCATTTTTCGTTTTGTTACTTTAAATACCTCACCACTCCATTTTTGGTCATATTCACGTTCAAACTTGCCCCTGGTATATGCCATTCTAACATTGTCTCCCACGTTTAAGGTAAATGTTTGTTTTCTAAAGACTGGTTTACGCCTTCTATTGTATTGCAAATATCTCACTTCATTCTCATTGTCCTTTGTTACCTCCTGAGGGGAAATTCCCAAGCTTCTGTGAGGTGTGTGGTTATAGCTTTTCACAATGTCTTGCAACACATTTATATATCTCAATGTTTTGTTTCGAACCATATATCTGTAAAGCTTTGATTTAATTGTTTTTATCCCTCTCTCTGCATAATTTGCCTGTTTTTCATTGTTCGTGCTAAAGTGATGTATCCCCTGGTGGTTTAGAAATGTCTTCACTATGTGATTGTTGAATTCTCGACCCCCGTCTGTTCTTAGTACCTTTGGTTTTCTTCCTTTTTGGAATATTATTTCGAATGCCTTTACTATTTCCTTGGCATATTTTGTTTTCAGGGGGTGTACCTGAATATGTCGACTGAATATATCTATCGTCAAAAGAATGTACTTGTATCCTCCGTTGCTCTTGTGTAAAAGGCTCAGGTCGGCTAGGTCGGCATCCCATTGTGAGTCTAATCCTTCTACAATAACACGATTACGAGGAAAGTTGCGAACAATTTCTCTGTTAAGAGTATATGTTTCTTCCTTTTGCAATGCTTTTTTAACTTGTGATTTTGTAATGTTAATTCCTTCTTTTTTTGCGCCCTGATATACCTTTCGTGGTCCTTGAAAACTGCCTGGTGCTGCAGGTGTGCTGTATTGTAGTTCCACCACTTCTTCCATAAAGGTAAATGACTAAAAATCAATGTGTGTCATATATTTATATGTGTACCCACTTCATTGTTTTGGTCTTAACTGGAGGTCTCTTTATCCTGCATTTTTTGGAAGGGTTTATCCTTTGTCTTTGTAATGTGTCCCTATGTTCTCTATTTTCAACCAATAAAAGTGGAACATTGGAAGTGACCAGTCCTTCATGAAATTCGGTTCTTCCCACGGGTATAAAGTTTTTATATTCTCTCATAGCATCCTTTAATAGGTCAGCTATGTGACTATTAGGTACTACTTTGCCTTTGTATATAATTTCTCCTTTGTCATTCCAGTTTAAAATATTTCCATTCTCAATATACGTCAATATAGCTCTACCTTTGGATTTATACATTTTAGGAATCGAGGTAAGGATCATATCTTTATCCAAACCCTCTTCTGGTACAATATCCTCTAAAACAACCTGTTGTGTTGCAGTAATGGTATCCGTTTTTGGAGAGGGTACAAATTTCTGGCTGTTAGCTTTCATTCATTCATATTTATCAAAAGGGACTAAAACCATTTTCTGCGCCATCACGTAAGCAAGTTTTTCAACACACCGATTACTGAAAGCAAAAGTAATTTTACCAGGCCGGGGTCCTTTTCAATATTTCTTTTCCTAGTGGTTATAGATTTTTTCGAATCGGCTATACCTTCAATTTTTCGCTGCTTGGGTTTTAGTTTCTTCTTATGTTGAGGCGATATAGGAATATTACCTTGAAGAACATTTGCTCCTATTTCGCTAAGTACATTAACCTGTTCCTTGGTTAAAGACTTTAAAATAAGTTTAAATTGTTTTGGAGTTTGAACAGTTGTCAAAAACTCTATCAAACTTAAATTATTTTTCAAACGTTTACTCATGTCGAACTTTGCATTCAAAGTGAATGCCAGAATATCAAGCAAAGGTCTTTTATACTCTGGGAATATACACTATAGGGTCTTCGTTAATAAATATTTTCGTTCTCAACCGATATTTATCTTCACTATGTGGAGAGTTATCTATTACCAAGTATCCAAATTGAAATTTTGTTGCGTGTTCATACGCTTCCTTCAATATTTCGGGCTTTCCAGGAAACATTTGTCTCCCTAGATTAATAATTTGCGAAGCGTCTCTAATATTTTTAAATATAACTTGATACCACGTGTTAAGAGCTATGGTACGGGCATTTTTGCCATTCTGGTACATGTTTTGGCAAATAAATACAACTGAAAAGTTTCTATGATGACAACCCTGTGTAAATAAAGTTTCCATGTCATTATTTTTTACCACTTCGTGCGCTAAATCGTCAATAATAATAAGGTTATGCTCCCCATTTGAACTTATTTCTTCAAGCAATGATTCAGTAGGAAGGCCTTTATAAAAGTGTAGGTTGGGGGTCTCTCTTTCCATTTCATCAAACAAATTTTGATAAACACCGTAGCAATATATGATCTTGTGTGGAGGCTCTGGGGCAAACATGCCAAATGATTCCTGTATTAATCGACGTACCCAAAACGTTTTACCACAGCCTGTTGTACCGTTTATACAAATACTGGATCGCGGTTTAAATGGTAAAAGGCTTTGGCTTTCCCACCAATACAATTTTTCCTCAGGTAAACTTTCTCCATTCCATTCGACTGCTGACAATACTCTTGACACGTCCATATCTTCTCAATACTTGATTATTAGTGGGCTATCAAACTCTGTGTACTAATGTACTATACCCAAAATTTGAATTAGCCAACTTCATCAAATCCAGCAAATGATGAGTCATCATCAAGATCGATAGCGTTTTTAAAAGGAATAAGTTTTTCATATAAATGAGCATTCTCTATATCAGCTTTCATTTTGGCAACATCTTTCAGCAAAAACGTCATCACCTTTTTCATTCCTTTTTTATTTATATTTTTTAAGGCAGTCGTGCATTCCGGAGAGTGTCTAAAATGCTCTACCTTCACACTGTCATTAGGTTTCCATGTATTCAGTATAATCCCACAATCAAAACATTGTACATGATCCATATGACCCATCCAAAAGAACCCATGCTTGGCCAATTTTATATTATCCACTGGGCCCTGCCATTTGGCAAAGGTTTTTATCCTCTTATTAAACGACTCAAAGCAAGTATATCTAACCATGTTGATCTCTTCAATGTCCGGCTAATAATGATACATATAAAAGGAGGTATGGTTATTTTAGAACCTTAACAGAACAAAGCCACAAAGTGAGCCAGAACCGGTAGTGTTCTCCATAGTGTACACATCTTACATAACAAGCAAACAGCCCCAGGGGGTAGCTGCCCAAGCCCCAACACTGCCCCCATTCAGGAGCCAACCCAAACACCGACCCCTGGCGGCGCCGACACAGCCGCCATGGCCGCCATCTTGGATTTGGCGGCCATCTTGAAGTGGGGGTGGAGAACGTATATTCTACTCAGATTGTTTGAATCAAGGCAATGTCAAATATACCCAGATATACCTAATATTGGCCATTTTTCAGTTTAATTTAACAGAATATACTAAATCAAGATCTGACCCTTATAGAATATTTGTATCCTACTGCACGAAACAATGCAGAACTGCCAGCTGATTGTGCACAGTTTCACAGCTTTGGAAACGAACCCCTCAAAATCGGTTCCCCGATGAAATAAAAAAAAGTATTATATTTCAACAAACAAATAATGAGTTGAGAACTTGTTGCCAGTGCAAACATATACTGACAAACCATCCCAAGAATGAACACATTCTGACCAAGAGTTTTTGTGAACAAACATTTAAATCATATAATCTTTTGCGACTTGTGACTTATTTTCCTGTAACACATCACAAATAAATTGTACATTTTCTGAAAACTGACTCATTTATGTGTTTACCCGTTAAGCGTTCTCCGGTTATTCTTTTGATTTGATTTTATAATATGTTTATTCGGGAACAACGATGCATTTCAGCGACGAACGTTGATATTCTCAGTGTTGCCTGAGTGCATAAGGCAAAGAGCATTAATTACAAGCAGATGTTATGGCATGATATCTTGATATAAAATAATTAAGTGATACAATAATACATTCATTCGGAAAAACGTCTAAATCTTTTTATGCTAGTAGACGAACGTTTATAAATGCTGTAGGAGATGGAAAAATTACGATCAAGTTTAAAAATATGTCTAAAAACAAATTAATTCGCGCCGTGCTCTTACATACAGACTGTTGGGTATTACCCTGTAATTTAAAAAAGAATCTCTATATAGATAGTTCAAAACCAGGTTGAAGTCACCAATACAATGATGAAATATTAGCTTTAAAACTAGTCCAGCCTCCTGTATCAAATTTCAAGACAGTGTATTAGATAATATTATCCTTGCATTTCTAAGGTAATCCTATAGAGTATTTGTAGCTACTTTACCAGTAACTGTCCACCCAAACATATTGCGAACGTTTACCAAAATAAAATTATCAAACTCAAAATATAGAAATATATTAGCTGTCCTTATGTTTACCATCATTAGAATCGGTTTGATCTCATATTTTCAATTATGTTGATATCTCAAATGTATTTCTGTGTGTGTACATGTACGTGTATTATGTATACATGTATTTATGAATGTAGTATGTAGACTATGTAATGTGAAACTGTCTTAAAGTATAATAGGGGATTTGCATAGCCGCCATTTTGATACTTGATTCGCATGGAATTCTGGGACTAATGATACAGTATACAACCTATAGAAACTATGTCATGTTCAGCATGGACTATTTATCAATGCTCTAATGTCAATATCCATGTGTTATACATGTTTCTATGACACAAGACCCCATTTTTCCCATGATGCATTTGGTTTTCATAGATGATTTATACAAACTATAACATGATATAGGTGAAAACATTCTTGCAATTTTCGATAGAAATATTGACAAATATTTGTATGTCAGATTTCAACAGAATCCATCCCAGACAGACAAGACATGAAATACCCGGTAATAGACATGCGCAGCGGCACATGCAAATCCCCTATTGTGCCCCGCCTTTGGATCGTATAAAAGGAACTGCATACTTCAACTTTTTTGTTGTTGAAGTCATTACCAGTCTTAATGGGCAAGAACTAAATCAGCAAAAATAAATGGTCTCCTCGATGTGAGTCAGGTTTTCAGAAAATGTACAATTGGCAGCTCTACACATTTAGTAAATTCTGCAAAATTAGGCTGAAATTTGCTCTCAATACTTGGTAAATTCGAGAATATTCGGCATTGCATTGATTCTAGCAATCTCTCTGGTTAGGTTGGACAGTATTTTGAACTTTATTTTCGTCTGAAATTGGGGTTATTTGAGAGAATTGGTGAAAGTGAATTGTACATTTTCTGGAAATCTGACCCATGTCCCCTTCAATCCCCACCCACGTATGCTGCTGAGATTCCTTTGGATGAACTTTTAGACATTTTTCATTAAATCCTTCGGAGGAGAAAAATAACCTTCTTGCAGATGTGTTTCATGTTTCAAACACTCTCCCCGCACTTAGCTCCATTTCGACTTGTTAAGAACAGTGAACTTACTTTCTTACCAGGACAGTCTTAATGTCAAAGATCCACGACCAAACACAAAGTAATGGGTCAGATTTTCAGAAAATGTACAATTGGCAGCTGTATACATTTAGTAAATTCTGCTAAATTAGTCTGCAATTAGGCCAATACTCGGTAATTTCGAGTATATTTGTCATTGCATTGATTAACAATCTGGTTGGGTAGGTTGAACTGTATTTTGAACTTTATTTTCGTCTGAAGTTTGGGTTATTTGAGAGCATTGTGGAAGGAGAATTTCTGGCAACTTCACCCTATTATAGCCATGCAAAATGTTAAAAATCACTTTTTCATTTAGAAGAACACAGAATTATGTGTAAGAATTATGATACAGAAATGTAATGAATTTTGCTATAAATAACATTTATTCTCAAGCCGATAACTCAAGCCAAAACGCGGATCAGACAAGCAAAAACACCTAGCTGTAAAAAGTATTCTATCAATAAAAACGACTATAGGAAAAGCACTGTGTTCTCTAGTTCATGACATTTATACTTTATCTTTTAGGTATACTTAGAATGTTTAAATTGTTTTTGCTGTATGGATTTATTATTGTGCAAACGTTTTTTCACTATGGAAACATATTTAATACCTTTGTGAAAGCTACTCTTTACTCCGTGTTGAGCAACCTGTACTGCCTACATGTTAATCTCTCTATGTATGTATATTTTTTTAAAAGATATTATTTCAACTGGGGATACATTTCCCAGCATGACCGGGTATTTCAAATGTGCCCAGCTTAGACATAACAATGGGTATTATGTGATGTATTTCAGGAAAATGAGTCACAAGTTGCAAAATAGATATTTGTGAAAGTGTTTTATTCACAAGAACTCGTTATGGGAATGTTCTCATCCTTTAGGTATCTAGGGCTTTAGATCATATCAATACATGTATCAAATTTCAATACTGTGTACTAATATACATGCACTTTTAAGGTCATCCTAAAGGCTATATTTAGCTACTTTACTAGTAATTGCCCACCCAGAGATATTGCAAACTTGTCTTTTCAGGAATATAGATATTAAACTTAAAATCTAGAAATACTTATTAAATGTCTTAATGATTACTACCATTGGAATCGGCTTAATCTCCTTGTTTCAAATATGATGTTATCTCAAAATCTAATCTTTGCGACCTGTGACTCATTTTCCTGTAAAACACCACAATTAAAAAAACAAAAAATTGCTTTGACTGACCTGTGCAGGTGGTAATAATGTAGATGGACACGTTCATGATGCCGTTAGCGATGCCCAGGGCTGCTAGCGTCTTGATGACGTTTTCCAGAGCCATCCACTTCCGGCTCCGGTGCGTGACGCGGAGAATGACGGCGACATTAGCACTGACCACGACTATAAGCAGCAGTGTGAGCAGTAGGGCTTTAGGTACCATGTAGCGTAGCGTGTCTGATGACCACTGTCCACCTGTATGGTTATTCCTCGATGGGCAGTCCTCCATGGTATAGCTTTACCTCATCCAGGTGATTGATGTCAGGTAATTGTATTTCTCTATAGGGAATGATTGCGGCTGTAGGTAATATCCAGGTGTTAGTTGATTAGCTCCTTTCAGTTTTACTTCATGGGTGTATGGCACACTGTCTCTTTTCTTTCTCTATCCTTCCTTTTTCTCTCTCTCTCTCTGTATCTATGGCCTCCCTTTATTCCCTCTGTTCTCTAGCTCTATCTAAACTTACTCTCCTTTCTGTTCTCTTGCTTTCTTTATCTCCTCTCTTTTCTATAACTCACTCTGTTTTGTTGCGTCTATTGCTCTCTCTCCCTGCTCTCCTCTTCCCTCTCTCTCCCTCCTCTTTTCTCCCTGCTCTCCTCTCTCTCTCCTCTCCTCTATCTCTCCTCTCCTCTCTCTCTCCCTCCTCTCCTCTTCGCTCTCACTCCCTGCTCTTCCTTCCCGGTCTTCTCTCTCTCCTCTCCTCTCTCTCTCTCCCTCCTCCCCTCTTCCCTCTCGCCTCTCCTTCCTGCTCTTCTCTCCCTCCTCTCTCTCTCCCTCCCCTCTTCCTCCCTCTCTCTCCCTGCTATTCTCTCCCTGCTCTTCTCTCTCCTCCTTCCCTCCTCTCTCTGAGCGTTGTGTAGTTCCAGCCAGGGGCGCCAGGTCTAATGACAAATCTGAAAAATGAAGCAGACAAGTTCATGACTCTGCTACCAGGCGGCGTTTAGATTACCATCTAGCTTACACTCACATCTCACTATCACTGCCAGGGGAGACACTCATTGCTCCAGCAATCTGCCTTTCACAAAATGTACAATTGGCAATACACATAAATACACATTTAGCAAATTCTGCTAAATTAGGCTGCAATTAGGCCAATAGGGATACTTGGTTAATTCGAGTATATTTGGCATTGCATTAATTCTAGAAATCTGTTTGGTTAGGTTGAACTGTATTTTGAACTTTATTTTTGTCTGAAATTTGGGTTATTTGAGAGGATTTGTGAAGATGAATTGTGCATTTTCTGGTGATCTGACTCTCCTAGCAATCAGCCTTTCTTTAATCAAAATGGATGCCAGGCCATATCTGACTCTATAACTATCACATTTTATTTTGTTTTCAAGCCGTGTCTGAAAAGGGGTGTCAGGAAAGCTGCCCGCTGGACATCTCCCCGCCGACTTTTACCAGCTGGAAAATTACCATCCTGGACATTACCCTGCTAGGACATCTACCATCCAGGAATTTACCATCCTAGGACATTCACCAGCCTTATCTGAAGTTTTGAAGCTGGTGAATGTCCTAGGATGGTAGATGTCCTGGATGGCATGTCCTAGCGGGGTAATGTCCAGGACGGTAATTGTCCAGCTGGTAAAAGTCGTCCTGTAGCTGTCCTAGAACCCTGAAAAGGTTATAGTGGATTTGCATGTCTCACTGCGGTTGTCTATGACAGTGCATGCTGGGATAGATTCAGTTCAAATCTGACATAGAAATATTTAGCAAGAACATTATGGAAAATTGCAAAAATGTTTTCAATGATATCATAGCTTGTGTAAATTGCATTGTAAAAACCATCTGCAATCAAGGATTTTTGAATTTTTATTTGAAGAACTGATCTAAGAAACCAAATGCATGATTGGAAAGATAAAGTTGCATGTTATAGAAACATCTAAAACACATGGATATAGATATTGGACCACTGATAAATATTCCAAGCTAAAGATATAAATGTTTTCTATAGATTCTACTGTTCCATTACTCCCATAATTCCATGTGAATCAAGATTCAGAATGGCGGCTATGCAACTCCTCTATTTAAACAAATGAGGGCCTTTGCTGTGGTTGGCAGTCTGAGAGCTATAGAGAAGATGCGTTAATTGTGCCTAATTATCCTTAAAAAATCCCCCAAAACATTGGTCAAGTGATATTTAGATGGGTTCAAAACGACAAAAAGTGGAAAATATTTAGATATTCCGACCGATGTCAACAGTACAGCTTTAATATATCTTGATTTGTATATTGTATCACCAGATGGACTAAGCGTGGTCGACCCTACAAGGGGACATTGTATTCTCTATATAAACAATGCCAATAAAGAAAGATCCAACAAAACTAATATCTGTTGCCCTATCTGTCTCCATATCCAATCAGTTAATGCCAAGCTTACCATCCTTGCCCACTTAAGAAAACTCATTATACTACGACTGAATGAGTTAATAACATCAAGCAGGAAGAATACGCAGAGCTTCTATAAATGATCTATAAAAACCAAATGCACTATGGGTAAGATGGGGACTTGTGTTATGGAAACGTGCATAACACATGGATATTGATAAATATCCCATGCTGTACATGGCATGTTTTTTATAGTTTTTTTACTGTAACATTAGTCTCTTAATTCTATGCAAATCAAGATTCAAAATGGCAGCTATGCAAATCCATAATTATACAAACTGGAACAAACAAGCCCTATTTTCTTTATATCATGCAACCATTGAGTTTTTGTATATCATTTTACCGCATCCAATTAGGAAGTCATCCAGCATCTAATTAATAGCACCCTATTAGTGATAAAGTAATAATAGGGGGATTTAGCAACCACAACGCACCAACACAAGACTAACGCATCCACTAACTATGTGTACATTACTGCCGCTGGGGGTAAATCTCGAGAGGCGCTAGTCCAAGGGTTTCTGGTTTGCAGGCCTCTCGAGATATCCCCAGAGCGGTAATAATGTACAACTAGTTAATGGATGCGTTAGTGTTGTGTTGGTGTGTTGTGGTTGCTAAATCTCTTTATTGTAGTAGTTCTACAACCCCCTAGTGCGCAGCCTATCTAGAAGGGATTGGTGCGACCGTTTTACACCAGAGGTGCCTCAACTTTACTCTACATATCATCTGACGCACATTTTCTTTTTTTCCACAGATAATTTCTATTCATCAGGTAAGGCATCAGTTACAATCTAAACAATTCATGTGATTTTCGTTTTGACCTGATGCATATTTCTTTTCATCATTTGCATCGCAGGGAGTTAATATTAGGACCGTTTCAGCGGGATCATACCTTAATTTACCTTTATTGATCATCGAGATATAAAACAACAGTCAGATTATTGTATGATTATAGTACATGTGCATTAGCCAGTTGTGATTTGGGTTGAACTTGTGTCGCGTTACATTATAATGGGGGATGATGGCTACAGTCTATTGATATGATTTCATTGTCTGATATGAATGAGGGAGTGTGTGGTGGGGTCGGTTTAATATGTGACACGAAACAACTTTCAAAATCCAAAGTTCATGGTGGAAATAAGAAAACCATTTCAGTTAGAAAATTGTCTCGTTACAAGGAAACGTTTCAATTGTCTAGAGATAACTATTGGTAGCGAATGAGTTACAGACGAGGAGATGTGCAGGCCTCTGGGAGACTTACAGACATAGCCATTAGGGCTGATAATAGTATGTACAGCATTTTTGTGGAATTTAGCCACCTATGACCGAAAAATCGCATCGACGGAAACTCTTTGATTGCAATACATGCTGTGCATGCTTCTCAATGCCTTTTAACCGCTTCTTCAGCAGTCTTCCTCTTGCCAGGTTTCGGGGCTTAGACTGTACCTGGTGTTGTTCAAGAGGTGCCCCAGCAGAGCTGATCAGGCTCCACTTAGCAACTGCAGGTTTCCAGGGGCAGGGCCATATGTGGACCCCCTTCCACCTACAGTCAAGGCCATTCCAGATGTCATCCAAGGCAATGCCATTCTTTCGAAGTTGTGGTATAGGCTGTAAGCACTTTGGTGTGTGTCCGGGCTTGTCTCCTATTCTGTCTCACATCCGTTTCTGGACTGCATTCCACAACTTAACCTCCTGTGCAGCCCCATGGGTGTTCCGGACCGTGTTTCATGCCCGCAGAGCCCACCGGCAAAAGCTGCACAATTTGAATCCAGTCTCTCGCGGTGTCGCTAGTCTTTCCCAGTTGTCAACTAGCCTGTTCAGTATAGCTGGGGAGGAATTCCTTGATTTTGAGGTGAATTGTGCAAATGGTGATACCTTTTTGAAATTTGGTATGGTATGGTGTTAGAAGAGGCCATGAGTTTTTCAAAAAATATCTGCTACAAGTTGGCGGACAACCCTGGTGACCAATAGCTGCACAATTCAAAATGGCCGCCACCAAATTTTAATGCACCATATCTTGGCTTCTACCGACTGCATCTTCAAATGTAATACCACATTTCTAATGTTTTTGAGTATGGAGAATTCCTTTCTTAAGTCTATTTTGCTGGAGAGTTCCATTCTATATTTACTATATGGGCATAAAACTTATCACGTGTATCACGTGTAATCACGTGTTGGGGCCCACTTACAGCGCTACTTTTGATGATGTCAAATTTTTATAGTATGTATACTATATGAATAATTTGATTGCACCCCACTTATTGCACCTCTCAAGAGGGATGCACATATAATACAAGGCAATTATTGTTAGATAAAGAGTTGAAGGATACACTATTATACACTACTATAATATTGCTCACAGTCCACCGACATACCCCCTTTTCTCATATCCGATTTATATGTCTCTTCAAGGCAGAGTCTATTAGTCATACTTATCTCGGAGCTAGAAGTCTCCATACATTGTTATTCCATTGTAATTACTCATCTCATAACAGTTTCTAACCGCTGTTAGCTTCAAGTCTTTTAATTTTCCAATAACTGTTGTAACAAACCATTATATTGTAACAAATCAAGGATTCAAGACTCTGACAGAAGGCGGTCACAGGAAGACCTGTCTGTAATGGCCGACTTGGCCGACCTCATTGTAACAACATCTGCAATAAATGAATTTTTGAAATTGAAATTGAACCACAGGGGCTTGTTTCATTTAAACTTTATATCTGAACCTCTTTTATTATACGTGCATCCCTCTTGAGAGGTGCAATAAGTGAGGTGCAATACAAATATCTTTATCGTATATGTATGATTGATAAAAATGTAGTAGTTGTCTAAAAATAGCTCTAATGTTACCTCCACACTGTAGGCCTATGGAATTGTTGATGTGCTTCGTAGAGATCCAAAGGCCCTTGTTTAAGTTGTTGATTTCATAGTTCTATGTAGGTAAACTATAGACAAAGTAGGCATAGACAGAGTCGGAATTGCTTGGACTGTCTCTGATACTTGTTTCATACTTTTTCAGTGATATTTGATCAAATTTTATGCACAAACTAGCAAAGTACATGTCCTCCAGATGGTCCCCCTCTCTCCCCATACTTCCCCCTCTCCCTCTTTTCCCTCCCCCTCTTCAGGCTTCAAAATCACATTTTCACCCCAGATACCTTCACAAACCACATATATTATAACACATATAATGTCCTCCAGACAGGGTTGACGGACCTGTACAGACCAAAAAGACAGATGGGGAGATCACAGATTCACAGAACATGTGTGACGAAAAAACCCTTCTAGAGCTTATATATATTACTATGTGCCTCCCTTCCAACCCTCTTTTTCACTCGCAGCCCCCCTCTTCTCTCTCTCCCGCTCCCTATCTTCCTCACTTTCCCCTTCACTCTCTCCCTCCCACTCCCCTTCTCCCCCCTCTCTCCTACACTTTCTCCTTCCCCTTTTGTCCCTCTCCCTTTTCTCTGTGTCTCATACCCCACCCTCTTTTTCTCCTCCCTCCCCTCTTATGTCTCTCCCTCTCCCAACTGTCTTCTTCTCCCTCCCTTCCCCCTTCCCTCTCCCATGAGCTATGAAATGCATGACGTCATTAGCTTTACTTTCAAGAGGCAGTCATGTGATCAGTCCTTTGTCCATACAAAACGCTCTCCCGACAGGCTTCCCCAACTTTCCCTGGCTAAAAATAGCTGTATAGAACAAAACTAAACAACTAAAAAGGGCTTCAAAATCACATTTCCACCCCAGATACCTCCGCAAACTACATACAACGTCCTCCAGAGAGGGTGGACAGAACTCTACAGATCAGTAAAACGGTTGGTAAAACAACAAACTCTGAGAACATGTGAGAAAAAGAAACCCCTCTTCCCATATATTATATGGATATTATAGGATAATAGATATAAAATGGAACTCGCCATTGAAATTTATTGGAATTGATTTGTCCGTGTAAGCACTCTGCCTACGGGATCATGCTTACACAGACAAACCTTGTCTAATAAATTTAGCAGTATTTACTAAAAGTGTAGATCTGTCGGTTCTTTCACTTTCTGAAGATCTGACCCATCGGTATATACCGCGGCCCCTGAACAACAAGGATTTGAAATGGATGGTGGCGCTCTTGCGTTCTGACCCATTCCTTACACTTATTCAAATATAATTGAATACGATTATTCAATGACAACACACTGCTGGTGCTGTCCATCTCCAGTATTGCCATACCTATCCCATAGGATTAAACTAAAAGGTTAAAGATTTCATGACTTTCTGTAATACCTTACACAATGTCCACTTTCCATATGCTACTTTACGATCTCGTATATATCTAAGTGGATCAGATCAAGGTCAATACTAGGTATATCTGAATATATTCGGCATTGCCTTGATTCAAAACTCTATTTGTTTACCAGTTCTCTCAAATAACCTAAATTGCCATACCTATCCTATATATTTGTTTTGTTTAATTCGTTTTTATTCAGGTATGAGGTAACATTCATCATTGTTAACAAGATAAACTGTAAAAAGCAGCCCCTTAGCTAACCATTGCGGTGGTATTCTTCTGAGCCCTGAGCGGGCAAAAATGTTTGATTAGCTATAATGCGGTATATGTATCGTTTTATCTAAGGAAATGGGACACAATGTCCAATATGATTAAATTAAAAGGTTAAAGATTTCGTGACTTTTTGTGATACCTTACACAATGTCCAATTTCCCTATACTACTCACGATCTCGTATGTATATATAAGTGGGTCAGTTTTTCAGAAAATGTACAATCGGCAGATCTACACATTTAGTAAATAGTGCTAAATTAGATTGAAAAATGGTCAATACTAATAAATGGAAGATCTGACTCTCTAAATGCGTAGTATTTGCGCATACACAGAACTTCATTGTGATAAGTAATTTAGGATCAATAGACATGATGAGATAGGTAGAGAATAGGGCATTTGCATGTCCGCCATCTTAAATCTTGATTCTCATGGCATTATGGGGGTTCTTTGCCAGGGTAAAAGCTACTGAAATCCTGTTATGTTCAACACGGAATATTTCACGTAAATATGTTTGACAAGTTTACATAAAACTAGACTTCATCTTTCCCATCATGCATTTCGTTTTTTCAATAGATCATTTACACAAGCTATGACATTAGTGAAAAGATCATTTATAAAAAGCTGTGATATTGGTGAAAATATTCTAGCAATTTTCGATAAAAATGTTGCTAAATATTTGTATGTCAGATTTGAACTGAATCCATCCCAGCATGGACTGTAATTGACATGCGCAGAGAGTCAAGCAAATCCCCTATTGCTTGGATATCAAAACACCCGGTGTTGAGTTTCAGGAACATGAGTCACAAGAATGGATTTTGAAACAATGAGATCAAGATTCCAAAAATAAACATTACATGATGAACATAGATAATATATTTTTCTATATATTCAGTTTGATATTTTTGTTTTTGAAAAAAAAAAGTTTACAATATTTCTGGCTGGACAATTACTAGTAAAGTAGCTAAATATACCAAACTGTATGACCTTAGAAATGCATGACTATATCTAATACTTCGTCTTGCAATTTGGTACATGTATTGATACAACTTAAGCTATTAGATACCAACATAATAGGAGCATTTCTCCTGTGAAAAAAAAACTTTCAAAAATATCAATTTAGTGAGTTGCAATTTTTTCCCCTGTAACACATCACGTGGGTCAGATCTGGATTATTCTGGGTTGATTGCTGACCTAATTAATTAAGTAGCCAGGGCACTCTCTCCGACTTCATTAACCCAGATAGTGAAACATCCCTGTAATTTCTACACTCTAATGGGGTCAGATCTTCAGAAAATGTACCATTGGCCGCTCTAAACATTTAGTAAATGCTGCTAAATTAGACGGAAAAGGTCCAATACTAGGTACATCCGGGTATATTTGATAATGCCGTGAGTCAAACATTCTGTTTGCATTTTGTTTGCAGCCCATTTATTTCTATAGTATGCGTTATTTCAGATCATTGGTGAAAGTCAATTGTATATTTTCGGAAGATCTCACCTACATTGGTGCTCCAGTGTTAACAAAGTACAGCATATGAACTAGAAACCACGTCGAAACCAACCTAGATTACTGACACTATGGTTAGAGTATAAATCCTGTGTGTGTTCCTGTTATACATAATCCCTGAAGAGTATGATTATATATTTCCTTCAGTGGTAACAACTCAATGCAATCAAAAACTCAAGAGGGCCTCTCTCCTCAAACCACAAAGTACCATTATAATTCCATTAAGACCGCATAATTACATTATATTCCCATGAATACGCCTATAGTCCTAGGCCAGGAAACCGATTAGCGCAGTAGGCGTTTAATCACTGACATACCAATCTTAACTGATCTGAGGGTTCGGACCTGGACTGGTACAGTATGTACATCCTCTGTGTATGTATCCTATAGTTTACACAGTTTACACAGAGCCTGAATAGCGTGAGTGTAGTACATCCATGCTGCTGCTCCACACAAAGCGGTGTACTCCCAGGTTTCGTGTTGTCCTCACTGAGTCGGTGTAGAGTGACTCAGTGGTTCAGCGCTCAGCGACCATCTCAAGCCTTTTGCTCAGATGAAGGCACTTCATTGCAAGCAATTCTGGCCCTGAGCCAAGTCTCCTGTATGCTGACATAGAGGCGGAGTATGTTTAGTGAGTGATAATAGGGGATTTGCATAGACGCCATTTTGAACCTGGATTGGCATGGAATTATGGGATTATTACTGATGGTTTCAAAAATGGTGATAACAGAACCAATCAAATACAAATTTTATTGACATGAAATGTTTTTTTCTCAATAAATATTATATACATAAGAGATACAATAGGGGATTTCCATAGCTGCCATTTTGAATCTGGATTCGCATGGAATTATGGGATTAATGGTACAGTATAAAATCTATAGAAGACATGATGTTCAGAATGGAATATTTATCCATCATATATAATAATCATGTGTTATACAAGTTCCCATAACACAAGTCTCTATCTTTCCCATCATGCATTTGGTTTTCATACCTCATCTATTAAAGCAATGATATAGGGGAAAACATTGTTGCAATTTAAAAAAAACCTGGCCATATGTTGTATATTTATGTCAGATTTCAACAGAATCCATCCCAGAATCCATCCCAGCATGCACTGATGATACCTAGAAATCCATATTTTGCGACTTGTGACTCATTTTCCTGTAATGTACGTTGGTCCCAAGATGGCAACTGGGCCACAACTGGGCCTCGCCAATAGGGGACTTGCATAGCCGCCATTTTGAATCTTGATTCGCATGGACTTATGGGACTAATGATACAGTCTAAAATCTATAGAAATCATGTCATATTCAGCATGGAATATTTATCAATGTTCTAATGTCAATATCCATGTGTGAATCATGTTTCCATAACAGAACCTCCACCTTTCCCATCATGCATTTGGTTTTCTTTAACATTTATGAAAACATTCTTTCAATTTTCGATAAAATATTGTCAAACATTTGTATGTTAGATTTCAACAGAATCCATCCCAGCGTGCACTGCAGTAGACATGCGCAGTGGGACATGCAAATCCCCTATTGCATACATACTCAGGTATCTCCAGGACGTGAGATATGCCTTGATATCTACTGATGGGATTTAAGGTATCAACTGAAATGTAGTAGTTTATGAGTATGCACTGAGTTAATGTTATTTCTAACTTTCTGTAACCTACCTCTACCCCATAGTGTACTTGGATCAGATCTTCAGAAAATGTACAATCGACAGATCTACACATTTAGTAAATTCTGCTAAATTATACAGTATAAATGGCCAATACTCGATATCCATCAAATCCTCTATTCCTTTCTCGGGACATAATGAATCCCTTTGTAGACACAGTGACAGGTGAGCTCTCCTGACTCCTCCCACGTCCCTAAGCACCGCCCGCAATGTTTCCAAGGTGACAACGCAAACGTGATGTGTTACAGGGAAATGAGTCACAAGTCGCAAAATTGATATTTTTTTAACTGGTTTACATTTGATTGTTGGAATTATTTATTGAATTTTTGGAGTGTTAGTAGCATAAACCCATGTACCAAGTTTGTATTAGAATATATAGAAATACTTATTAGATGTCCAACTGTTTACTATCATTGGAATTGCCTTGATTTCCTATATTTAGCTGCTTTACTAGAATATTGCAAACTTTTATTTAAAAATAAGAATATCAAACCTAAAATATAGAAATGTTTATAAGGTGTCTTACGGTATACTACCATTAGATTCAGCTTGATTTTCTACATATTACTACATACATGTTAATACCGCAATAATTTAAAAGAAGTATTGTATGTTAAAGAATCGTATGATTTCCTTTTAAAACCCACATAGGTGAGTGTAAAAGAGTCAGATTTTTAGAAAGTGTACAATTGTCAACTGTCCACATTTAGTAAATTCTGCTAAATTCTGCTGCAATTTGGTCAATACTAGGTAAATTCAAGTATATTCGGCATTGCATTGATTCTAGCAATTTGTTCGGTTAGGTTGAACTGCATTTCAAATGTTATTTTCTTCTGAAATTTGGGGTTATTTGAGGGAATTGGTGAAGGGGAATTGTAGATAAAAATAACAATGCACTCTATAAAAAAGAGGCATACAACTATTGGCCAAATAATATTCTCTCAAAAACTGTTAATTTTACTTAAATTGAGTCAATATAAATAGCAAATATTGTAATTTCAATATGAACCATGAAGTCAAGGTACTGCAAAATGAGCCCCCCTTTTGGTCCTCATTGGTTCTTTTGAGATACAAAGTTTTGAAGCACTGTAATTCAAAAATAAGCACCACGACCAATTGATTTTTTTCCATCGTTATGACCAGAAACACTTCAAGAATCAAATACCAATGTTTCCGAAAAATGACATTGCCTTTAATTCTACTGTTGATAGAAAGCATGATTGTATAATTGTAGATTATTGTGCAGATTGTTGTGCAGTATAAATTAACTGGTGCGTTATGACTAGTGACCGTTTATTTTGCCGAGATAGATTTATTCTAGGACTTTTTTTCTGTTTGAGAGGGGCATGTAAGGCAGTAGGAATTGAATTCATTTAAAATTGCTTACAGTACAAATACAATAATGGGGACGATTCTTTAATAGGGGACTTGCATAGTCGTCATTTTGAATCCTGATTAGCGTGGAATTATGGGACTAATGGTACAGTGCAAAATCTATAGACAAGATGTCATGTTCAGCAGGGATTATTTATCAATGGTCTAATGTTAATATCCATGTGTTATACATGTTCCCATAACACAAGTCCCCATCTTTCCCATCATGCATTTGGTTTCCATAGAAGCTGTGATATTGATGTTGATACAAGCTGTGATATTGATGATAACATTCTTGCAATTTTCGATAAAAATGTTACTAAATATTTGTAGGTCAGATATCATCAGAATCCATCCCAGGATGCAGTGTAACAGACATGCGCAGTGAGACATGTAACTCCCTTATTACTTTAGGTTTGAACGAGGCATTTCTTTACTTTTTGTGCAATGCCCAGGATTCAAAAAGGGGACATTTGTTGCAAGCCAAAACCAGTATAATTTGTTAGGTCCAATCTAATGAACATATATAATCTACACAAAAATGCAAATATTGAAGTTCTACTTAAGGTCAATGAAAAGCCCATTAAAATTTTTTGCTTATTCATCACATTTCTATCCTTAGGCTGCGTTTCCACTGGCTCGCTCTTTTGGACCGCTCATGGCCCGCTCTTTTTTATTATCTTGAGCGCATAACAAGCGAAGATTGAGCGAAACCAGAGCGGTGTAATGGAATCGGTTCCTGCGCTCTCTGTACACTCTAAAAAGTGCCTATGTGTGCTTCTTTAGAAGAGCGCAGGACGTTGCGCTCATATTTGTTGTGTTTGATATGAGCGCAGCAACACAAGGCTCTTTCTACCTGTTAAAGAAGCGGACCAAGAGCGCAGTAAGAGCGCACAAACGCATTTACCATTGATGTCATATAGGAAACAAGCGCAACAGTAGAATCTCAGTAGAATAGCTCTGCGCTTGTATTGCGCTAAAAATATTAGCGGATGATGAGCGACTGACAAGCACCCCATAAACAAGCGCAGCAAGAGCGAGCAATGAGCACATATACAAGCGAACCAGTGGAATCAGACCTTAAATTTCCTAATTCACATACATAATCTAAAAAATGTTGGCATGTTGCGTCATCTTGATGTGTTTAGACTATCAATATGTGAATAAAAGTAACCAAAACTCAAAAAAAACCTTCTATTGCAATTTGTGATGTGTTTCAGGAAAATGAGTCACAAATCTTTGAAAGTGATTTATTCACAAGTTGTATTTTGGGGAATGTTTTGATTTTTGTAGTGCTTTACGCTTGTTGTAGCATGAACATGTGCACCAAATTTCGAGACTGTATAAGAAATATATCATTGTATTTCTAAGCTCATCCTATAGGATATTCATCTACTTTACTAGTAAATATCCACCCAGAGATATTGTCAACATGTTTTTCAAAAATAAAAATATCAAACTTAAAATCTAGAAATCCATATTAGGTCTCCTACTGTTTACTATCATTAGAATCAGCTTGATCTCATTTGTTCAAATATGATGATATCTCAAAATCCAATTTTAACGACTTATGGCTCATTTTCCTGAAACTCATCACATTCGTTAATTCTAGGTTCAGCCATTTTTTACCCTAGATCTACTGAACTAATTGACAACTATCAGGTGACGTAGCAGGTATACAGATATCCTAATTCAATATTTCATCCAATTTCAACTTCATTAAAAAGTGAAATGAGTGCAGTAAGTCCTAGTGGTCATTACTGATGAGCCTGTCAGCATCCTGGCGGCTCCTGGCAGAAGTTAATGGTACTAAATGGATCCCCGTATCTCTAGTAGTCAAGAAAAGGAGAAAATTCAGACTTAATCATTAATTTCAAATGGATCATACTTCTTGACAAAACAATGTGTGGTTGTCACCCAGGGCAAGGCTGTGCACGGTGCACATGTAGAGTTACACGTTGTTAGTCACTGCCTTGGGTATAACAACACTTGGGTGAAATCGCCAGAAAATATATAATTTGCCTTCACCAATCCTCTCAAATAACCAACAATTAAGACAAAACCTGAGTTCAAAACTCAGTTCAGCATAACCAAACAGATTCTTTGAATCAGGGCAATATGAACAATACTCTGACATACTTAGTATTGCCCATTTTTTAGTCTAATAGAACATAATTGACTAAATGTGTAGATCTTCTGATTGCACATTGTCTGAAGATTGGACCCTTATGAGCCCGTGTCCACTGTTTACTCCGACCCCCTTGGTGGGATGAAAGCTTGTAGAATGCCTTACTTCAGTGCCTAGAGATTTGAGATAACTTGTTGGTTACTGAACTCTAGCCCCCGGTCGGTGATGACTACCTCTGAAGGGCCATACTGGGGGATGTATTCCAACAGGGGGTGGAGGCAAAGGAACGTATTCATTTGCCAAATAATCAGCTATATTTTTGGCTGCCTTGGAGGGTATTGTTTTGACATCAACCCAGTCTGTAGCATGATTAATTACTGTTATAATATATCTGTTCCCTTGATCAGAGACTGTGAAGGGACCACAGAGATCCATTCCCAGTATCTGTCATGGGTACCTTGCTATGGGCATAGCTGTAGGAGGTACACATGCCTGTCTGACTCGATTTACTGCACATCTAGCGCATTTTGTCAAAACATTGTAAGTATCTCTTTCATAGTGGGCCATTTGTAGGCTTCTTGGATCCTATCCAATGTTTTTCTCATGCCCTGATGGCCTACCTTGGTGTGAGCGTGCCTCACTACTCTATGCCTTGCTGAGGGTGGCAAGACCAAGCGGGGTAGGCTGGCTAACCTGGGGGAGAAATTAAAGGGGGGAGTAAAGAGCATGCCATCAATTATGGCATAGTCTCCCTCCTCCTCCATTTCCTTATTGTTGGAATTCATTCATTTCCCTCTGTTCTACTTTTATTTGGTCTTTCTCGAGTTTGTCAAACTGCCAAGGAATTTCATGAACTTCACCTAAGGCGCAGACTTCAAATTGACTGAGAGTCTGTCCTTTTCCTTGGGGATTGTCTTTATTTGAGGAAGCATATCTGCCTTATTATTGTTGGCACCTTTTCTATACTCAATGGGAGCCCCAAACTCTGCTATTAGTACAGCCCATCTCTGAATTTTGGTGTTTTTCACTTAGCCTACAAACAGCAATTTTAATGGCTTGTGATCAGTATAAATTTTTAATTCACTACCTTGGACTAAGTTTGTTTAGAGCATAAACAATTGCATCTTTGCCTCTTTCTCAATGGTAGCCCAATTTAATTATGAGCTGGAGAGTTGTTTGGAAATATATTGAATGGGTCGCTCCACACCTTGGCTATCAGCCTGAACCAGTATGGCCCCTATTGCGTAATTGCATGTATTGCTGTAGAGGCGACGAGGCTTATCTAGTTGCAGATGTGCTATTACTCTATCTGAATTAGGTAATTCCTTCAGTGTTTCAAATGAATTTTGCTGCTCTTCAAACCATTCAAACCAGGTGTACTTTTTGATAAGCTTTACTAGTGGATATGCTACTATGGCATAATCTAGGATACATTGACGGTAATACCGAGTCATTCCTAGAAATGAGCAAATTCCACCCACATCTTCTGGGATTAGCATACCTGATAGCACAAATAGTGATCATGCTCCTCTT
>OW804101.1:16383418-16566128 GCA_942159475.1 Sthenelais limicola
ACAGCCAATAACGGCGCAACGTCATGAACCAATCAAATTGCATCAAATCAGGTCATGTGTTACTATGACAAGCATAGTGGCAGCACATAGGTGCTAATTGACTGTTCAAATAGCACTCCTGAATCACGCCCTCAATATCAACTACGTATGTAATACATTCTGTAAGGACCTATTGGTATATAGTGCGGTTCTTCATTCTTAATTTTCAAGGTTTGATGGATTCTGTTCAAATATGAGATTCAAATATCTAGCAAAATTTTTATCAAGAATTGCAAGAATGTTTTCACCAATATGACAGTTTATATATATGATCTATGAAAACCAAATG
This sequence comes from Sthenelais limicola, assembly GCA_942159475.1. Taxonomy (NCBI): domain Eukaryota; kingdom Metazoa; phylum Annelida; class Polychaeta; order Phyllodocida; family Sigalionidae; genus Sthenelais; species Sthenelais limicola. The sequence goes on from OW804101.1 coordinate 16,383,747, forward strand.
CATGATGGGAAAGATGGGGACTTGTCTTATGGAAACATTTTTCTTTTTTTAAACATTTTTATTAGGAAGATTTCCACAATTCGGTAGGTCTCATCTCCTACAAAGGTATGTACAATTTAAGGTTAACGACAAATGATGTGAGATACAGTGATAAATGACCTAGCTGGGGCAAGGCGGAAACAGGTCAAAGGCCAAGAGAGATGGAGACCTAAGGCTGATATAACACATGGATATTGACATTAGAGCATTGATAATGTTCCATGCTGAACATGGCATATTTTCCATAGATTTTAGACTATACCATTATTCCCATCATTTTAGGTGAATCAAGATTCAAAATGGTGGCGATGCAAATCCCTATTCCAGGTAATTTGAAGTGTAGTTCTGCCAAGTCCTCTTCGGCTGTTGACATTTCGTAGGACCAATCAGAGGAGGCATCATTATCAGAAATGACTGTAACACTCAGGTGTGCTAACAGTAAGGTACATAATCTATAGGTAACCTATCCTTAGTACTACTAACAACTCGTTACTAAAGGGTGGTCTCCACTGGCTGCGGTAAGCTCTGCGGTAAGCCTTGCGATGGTGTTGTGCTGGTTCTGTAGGTGGAGAGGAATGACGAGGTCCTGCCTAGTTGGTTCATTGGCTATGTAGGCAGGTCCTCACCACTCTTCACTATCACAGCACCATCGCAAGGCTTACCGCAGAGCTTACCGCAGAGCTTACCACAGCCAGTGGAGACCACCCTGTATGGTACACTTCTGATGTGTTCCAGGGAAGTGAGTCACAAGTTTTATTCACAAGATCTTGTAAAATTTGATCTAAAAATGCTTTTGAGTCATCATTTAGATTGACATTCAGACACCTAATGGATTGCCTTTAACATTTTGACAGCAATATGGCCTCAAATTTGGGCTGAGCTCAAACCAACTATTTTTGTAATTTATGCAATTTAGGGTAATTTTGAAACTTATTCTTCAAAATTTGATATTGGTCAAGTGATATAGTAAAGTTTAGTATCAAATCAAAGGATATGATGCATATATTGCAAAACTTTGAACAACTACCATGGAGTTTTCTGTTTGAAAAGTGTAGCCATGGCAGCTGTCACAGAGATAAATGACCTAGCTGGGGCAAAGCGGGAACAGGTCAGAGGCCAAGAGAGATGGAGACCTAAGGCTTGAACCTCAGAATGGATTCATCAATGAATGTCAGAACAAGCCTCTTTATGTGACATCATTATTAATGAGATTTTTATTTCGAGAGGAAATAGGTACCGTACATATCTTCTGTTGATAGACAGTTCTTCCAGAAAGTCTGTTGATAAGGTGAAATGGTATAACATGAAGCAATAAAGATACATCATACATTACAAATTATACTGCGTGTCACCTACTGATGTTACCATTCAATAGGGGAGTTGCATGTCTCACTGCGCATGTCTATTGGAGTGCATGCTGGGATAGATTTTGTTCAGATCTGACATACACATATTTGGCAACATTTGTATCGAAAATTGCAAAAATGTTTTCACCAATGTCAGAGCTTGTATAAATAATCCATGTTAACCAAATGCATGATGGGAGGATTGAGACATGTGGTACGGAAATACGCATAACACATGGATATTGATATTAGAGCATTGATAAATATTCCATGCTGAACATGACATGTTTTCTATAGATTTTATACTGTACCATTAGTACCATAATTCCATGCGAATCTAGATTCAAAATGGCGCCTATGCAAATCCCCTATTCAATTTCAAGTCATTGTACTGACAACTCTCATGGTTAGACTGGAGCCATTATTATTGTTAATTATAGATTAACTACTTTAATATTATCATTAAGATCTCAGTAAACAAGCTAAACCATTCTAAGATATATCCTTAGCCCCTTCAATTATTACACTTTCAGGGATTGTGTGTGCAAAAGGCCATGCAATATTCACGATATGGGAATGCTGAAAACACCAGCCTGCAATAACCATGTCTGAGCGTGCAATAACCAACATGTCTGAACGTGCAATATCCCTCTCTTAACATGTCTGAACATGCAATAACCAATATGTCTGAGCATGAAGAAAAGGTTATTTCCCCTGTCTTTGGTGCTAGACTTTACACATGATGCTAAAGTTTACACAATTGGAAAGTTTACCATGCATTAACCTGTTGGACTGGAGATTTTACTATATTCTTAAGAGAAATTGGTAAAATAATGACTTTATTTGGAAGTTTTTCAGGCAATATACACAGCTCTCTTTGAAATATTGTGGCCCTGACAGTTTGCAACCTGACACTAAGGGATGTGGTTGAATCTCTCACAATGGTCATTTATTGGTAGTCCATAAAACCCTGCTCTCCATGGTCATTTATTGGTAGTCCATAAAATGAACTGGCCTCACATGTGTTACTTTATGACCCAACCAGGTCAGGAAAAAAATCTTAATCAATAATTGATGTTAAAACATTATTTCAGTACTCTAGATTCATATAGCTCATGTTTTATGCATCATTTTGCTAGTTTCAGCGTATTTCTGTGACTATTTTAAGTGGAAATATAACTTGGTTATTGGTTTAACAGCAGGGGAAGCAAAGATTAGGAACAAGCCTCATTCCCTTGAGAATTATAGGTTCAATTGATTTAGTAATAGAGGGTTGATATTTACAGTGCTCTAATCCTTGAAAAGAAAGTATATTTTAAAGTTTTCGTTTTAAATGGGGAGTTTGATCTAATTGTTTGGATGTAGGTATTTACATCCTTTGGACGATCTAAAGTCAAGTTGTGTGGTTATCCTGTACAATAGTAAATTAAATTTCTGAGAAATAGGGAAAAATAAATGAGTTTAAAGTTATTTCTCTTGATCAATTTGTTAAAATTGATAACATTTTTTAGTCAGTTTTCCTCTTTGTATTTAGGAGATCTTTGTATTTAGGAAATCGGACTAATTTTTCCTTACAAAACCACTAGATTTCAAGTATTTGGATAAATTAACCCAACATTCCCTGGGGAGGCTGTGCTTGAAAGGGTTAAATAATGTGCAACATAGTGGATCTGGAGTTGAGCGACCATCGGTCTCTTCCAAAACGGAACAGTGGAAACCGAAAATATTTTACAGAGACCAAAAATATGTCTTGAAGTTAATTGAAACGAAATGAAATTGCCAGTAAGGGTGCAAATAAAATAATATTTGCAAATGAAATAATATTTGCTCATAATCCCAAAGAAGAATAAAAGCCCTTTTGAATGCTATATTGGAAACAACCCAACTGCCATTGGATTGTTATGAAAATCAGTAAAGAAAAAACTGTCATGGACGAAAATTGACAAAAATACTTCCACTTTTTGACAGCATAGAGAGTGCACGCCACTATCCAGGGGGTGCGGGGGCATGCTCACCCGGAAATTTGTTAGTAAAATGAGTGTTGTTTGAGCAACAAGACTTCTGTAGTCTTGTTGGTTTGAGTGATGTTAAGTGCCATCTAAATTAGTTTTATAGTCACCATAAATATATCATTAAAATGGGGCTTGGGTTTTTTCTTTACGGAATATCTCTTTATGAAACTCATTGATGTACATTGTAGGTTTATACCTGATTAGAAAAATATCCTCTATTTTCCACTGAAGTAATGTTTCAATCACAGAGAACCAGGTGGTATCCCATCAAGAGCCTACGAACCCACATGATTCTATTAGCTTCGTACACTTCCTCTATTTTACCTTTCCATACGAACTTGAGTGTTTCGCTATCGATTTTTGTCCTAAGGGCACCATTTAAATGTATACATGACATCATATGTTCAGCAATGGGGAGTATAAAACGTTACAGACTAGTATTCTTCCTTTAAAAGACAAGAACTGATTACTCCATGAGTTAACAACAGTGTAAATCTTTATCAATATTTCGTCGCCATTTATTTTACTAAGGAAAACATCATTTCTGGGACAAAGCAGGATGACCCCCTATAGCACTTTCATCTCGGAGCTCCATTTAATTCCTTTTAACTGACCATCGTTTATCACAATGTTACCTATCGTACAGCCGATTTCTCTGGGTTGTGAGGAGGGTAAGACCTGAGGCATGAGAAAAATCTTCTAAAGTTTAGAAAACATTTATTAGAGATATCATTAAAATGTTTATTTTATTCAATTACCGAGAAGGTAATCCAAATAAATGCATTTTTTGTTAGAATTAAAAAGAACTAACAAAAGGATGCATACGACATTAAACTTTTCTTTTAAACAAAATGCTCTCGAAACTCATTTCCCTGTGACACATCACATATGGTGCTTATAACACGTTTATTGCACCTGATTTTTTTTGATTTTTTTTTATTTAAATTACGTTTATTCAGGACAACAGAAATACATTTCAGCGACAAGCGTTGATATTCTCAGAAGTTGCCTGATTGTATAAGGCAAGGCACTAAGTTATTCAATAGCACATAGGAAGAAAATTATATAAAGATATTAATCATTTCAATACATAAAGACTTCGACATGATGGATCCTTTGTGATCAACTTCACAATAGTCAATAGTACTTCGTATTCAAATTCAAATCTTTGTCTAAAAACATATTTAAAAACTGGGCTGACGGCTGTGATGGAGACGTGTGATAAACTAAATACAGTATTGCTGGCTCGATGGCCTGATCCATTACACCCCTAATAACCCCACTCGTACCTCATGCGGTTATTGAGGTTAATGGATCTTCGCCAGCAATGCTTTATCCAGTAATTAAACCATATATTAAGACATATCCTTGGCTTCTTCAATTACGCCTACTCCCACCTATGCACACACCGCGCGGGAAAAGCGTTGTCCAGAAGTGTAGACCGCTTGAAAGGATTGTTATCTTAATTATAGTTCTCAAGATCTGTACGCCTATTATTGTTTTTATATATACAAATGAAGCATCGTCGCAAAAAACGGCCCTCGCAAACCAACCGGGAATCCCGATTACTAAACTATTTCTAGCTGCTTGCTGGCTGACCGTTCTCGCCTCCAGACGTTTTGCTTGGAGTTTGTCTGCTCAGGTCGTATGGGTTCAACCAACCCAACGACCAGCAGACACTAAGATTTTAGCAGAAGAATCTATATTTCGTTACCTTTTTAATGGAATAAATGATAATCCCGGATTTTCTACCTGCAACAGGCTATGAGCTTTGTTTTTCTGATCGGAGGGCCTCCCCGACCTGCCGCTATATATGACGTCATTGCGCACATGGTCACTTGATCGCTTCTGATGATCTGATTGGCTTAGAGTCTCAGTGGCTTCTTTCCAGCTACTTCTGTTGATATGGCGGCCATTGCTGAGAGCTCTCGATTCGAATCTGCAGTTAGCGATAACTTTTTAATTCTTCAGTAAGTAACACATGTTCCCATTTGAACTTTGCTACCCTTGACTGACTCTAGCTTCTGGGATTGGTTAGAAAGTTCCAGAAAAAAAAAGCATGAAAACGGGTCTTCGGAAGGCAATGTCGGTATATAATACATTTATCCTCTCGGGAGGTCAACCGGTCACGTGATCTGATAATCATAGCAAAGCTATTCGTACCGAATAGCGGTCGGTTGTGGTCGTCAAGGACGAGACTTCCAATATGTGTAACCAACGTTGCATAAATTTACAACATTATGTTATTGCGTCTGAGAGCAGGCCAGCAATCCATCAATCATGATCTTACATGTTCACTTAAATGCGCTGAAATGAATAGTTAAATACATCGTAAAGAAACATACTTCATGTGCATTGAGAGCGCTTTTTCCCAGCTTTCTGGATTCCTACCTTAAATTTGTGAGATAGCATAGAAAACATGTTATGTTCAGCTTGGAATATTTAACAGTGATCTCATGTAAATAGCCATGGGTTTTACATTTTTCCATGAATCAGTTTTGTTTGTTATGGTCACATGACAAATAAGGCTATCTGATTGGTGGAGGATGCTCCACAGCTCTCCAGCCCCTGGAGCAAAGTTGACGATTATAAATGCGATGTGTTACAGCTAAATGAGTCACAAGTCGCAAAAAATGGATTTTGAGATATCATCATATTTGAAAAGATTAGATCATGTGGATGGATTCCAATGATGGTAAACATTAAGGACATTAAATAAATATTTCTATATTTCAATGTTGATATTTCTATTTTTGAAAAATGGCAGCCACTGCTTTTTGCCTTGGCGGGACTCGGTGTGCACGGAAATCATGAGAGTTTTAACAGGTTAATATATTATCAAACATGTCTCCGGAGATAGATATAAAGGTACTGTTTAGAATAAGCTAGTTTGGTTTTGTTTATTTCTGGGTTAACAATGGGGTGGTCTGGAAGGAAAGTATTTTTTGTCTCGTGTTTTGAACCGATATGCTGGTAAGCAACGTGGGCTAGAACAGTACATACATACATGTATGTTGTTCACGCTTTGTCTTGGTTACACGTGACATAAATAATGCAGTCTGATTGGCTAAAGACATCGTTAGCTTAGTAGGAGCGCTGGCTACTCTAGGAGCCAAATTCAATTTTGAGATTGTTAGGCATGTTGCAGCATTTTCCTGGATCACAGCCCATATTGCAGCCCATATCACACATTGATAAAGTAGATACTAAATAAATGTGTCAAACATCTTGATAAATTAGTGTACATGTTGGTCAGGTCATCAGAAAACATACAATCTGCAGCTATACATGTTTAGTAACTTCTGTTAAAATAGGCTGAAAATGGTAAATACCACGTATATCTGAGTTTATTTGATATTGCATTAAATGAAAAAAACGGTTCTAGGATACATGTTGAATTTTGAATATTTCGAACAAAAAACGTTTTCTTTAATTTGGGTTATTTGGGAGGTTTGCTGAAGGCTAATTGTACATTTCCCGACGAATTGACCCACACATGTATATGGGTGAAATTGCCAGAAAATGTACAACCCGCCTTCAGCAATCCTCTCAAATAACCACAATTCAAGACCAAAAAAGTGAGGTTCAAAATTCAGTTCAACATAACCAAACAAATTCTTTGAATCAAGGCAATACCAAATATACTCAGATATATACCTAGTATTGACCATATTTCAGTCTAATTAACAGAATTGGCTAAATGTATAGATCTGCCGATTGTACAGTTTCTGAAAATCCGACGTATACACCTAACCCTGCAAATCTGAATGATTGTGCATCCTGACAAGGCCTACACCTGATGAACCTAGCTGCGGCTTCAAGTGTAAACACTCTTAAAAATAGAGGCAGTGTTGAGTGAGTAAGATTGGTTGCTTTACGCCCTTATCAACACATTGAAAGGTTATATCAAGGGTGGGAGAGCTGGGAGGGAGGCAGTTTGTGAGGCAGTGTTGTTTATCCCATATGAAAACTATGTATGTACTGTAGATTGACTTTATATAACATATAAATATATTTGTAGTGAACTGCAGATTCGTGGACACGAGTTTACGAAATTCCGGAAAGAATCACGAATACGAGGAGATTCGTTTGAACCTGGTTTATTTCCCAAAGGTATACAGTTACAAAGGTATTGTCACTGAACAAGGGTGCTTAATTTGAACAACAGAAGTATCTCAGTGCGGCTCGAGTCCGTAGTGTTAAGCGAAGCCTGGATCCCCTTGCGGAGGTAGTAGTATCCTCCGCCTACCGTCCGTCGGAGGGTGTCTGCAGTGTCGTCTGCACGGTGGTCAATGTCGCCCCCTGACGGAAGTGGCCGGAACTGGTGGTCGTCTCCGGCTCCAGTAGAAGTGCCCCCGCTGTCGTAGCCTGGTTGGTGTTTGGCGATAGTCGACAGCCTCGATGTATTCCGGGTGGCGGACCCACTACATATTGAATATATATAATCTTGAAAGCATTATAATCTCGCATTGTAAGTAAGTAAACCTATCTTAAATGTAACGCGTTAACAAGGTCATACTATTAATCTACTTGAAGTAAGACACTTGATGGTGTTAAAGATAAGTTTCTCACATCTTCCATCTGGATAGAGGTTTGATCTTGTGATACTTCTAATGAAAATGTCATTGTTATAATTGTAAAGGTTAATATAGTCACTGTTAATCCAGTGTACTATAAGTATGATTCAACTGATTGACAGTTACGTTGAATGTAAAAAAAAATGAAAGATTCTCCGTTGGTGAATCAGAAATAATGGAATTGCACGCCTTTCACACTACACAAGTGAATCAAACCAAATTGTGTGAACTGATTTTTTAAAATGGGTGAATTCGCCAGAAAATGTACAATTCGTCTTCACAATTCTCTCAAATAACCCAAATTAAAGACCAAAATCAGGTTCAAAATTCAGCTCAACATAACCAAACAGATTGTTTGAATCAAGGCAATACCAAATATACTCAGATATACCCAGTATTGACCATTTTCCAGTCTAATTTAGCAGAATATGCTAAACGTGCAGATCTGCCAATTGTACATTTTTCTGAAGATCTGACCTCCTCCTCCTCCTCCTCCAGGATTAAGGCCAGTATTCTGGGCACGGATCCTTGTAGTGTAGAACTTACAGGGATGTTTCTGGGTTAATAAAGTCAGAGAGAGTGTGCCCTGGCTACTTAATTAATTAGGTCAGCAATCAACCCAGAAGAATCCAATTCCTTGCAAGAGGCTAAGTGTCATTCACTCTACTTTACACTGTAGTGAATGGAAGAGGGTCAGAAGTTTACAATTGGCAGCTGTACACATTTAGTAAATTCTGCTAAATCAGGCTAAGTTCCAGAGTGACTCTTTCTTTAAAGGATTGAGCCATAATTTCTCAAAAAAATGCTTCATGAGAAGCCAGAAAATCATACACAGATATGCCTGACGTGACAGTTAAAAAGGACGGTTGCCAGCACAAAAACAGAACAGAACGGTAAACGCATTAAGGGGAAAAACGCTATTTTACTGCCAATTTTTCAACAGCACTCCATAGAAATCGTCACTGATATCCACGTAATAGCATCTGAAGACAGCGGGCATTCAAAAACATAAAAACAAGAAAAAGGCAAATGAAAGGCTATACACTCTTTAATGCATTAATGAGCAATCCGGTCATTCACCCCCTGTTTTTACCACATCAAATTAGTTTCGCATTCTTTGAAAATTGAGAGGTCTCCATTTACCTATTATGTGAGATGGAGCCAGGGGATGGGTAACACAAGAAGTGGGATGGATAGAGAGGCTGGGAGGTGGGTCCCCGCAGACTACATCTGATCAGTCTCCATTTGTGATGTGTTCCGGGAAAAAAAGTCACAAGTCGCAAAAATGAGATTTCCCAAAGATCCCCAAGATTTCCCAAAGATCTCCTTCATGGAATGTTCTGATTTTTAGAGGGTTAAGCACTTGAGGTCATATAAATTCATGTAATAAATTTGAAGACAGTGCATTAAATATATCTTTGTGGAGTATATTTTAGGATTTTATCTGGTTGGCTTTCTATATTGCAAACTTTGATTTTCAAAAATAGAAATATCAACATTAAAATATAGAAATATATAGTAATTGTGCTAGCTGTTTACTACCATTGGAATCCACTTGATCTCATATTTTTAAATATAATGATATTTTTTAAAAAAGAGAAACTTTTCACGTCTTCTTTGTGCGACAGCCGGCGGAGATCTTCATGGCGGTTGCTGTCGCCAAGCAACAGTGTCAGGTGTCAATATGGTACATTTATAACTATATTTATCTACCATAAATATATCAAAAGAATGACAAGAAAATATAAAGATTTAATTTAACAATCTATCCTTTGACAAGGTGGGTTAAGCAATGAATAAGAGGAGATTGGACTGCCTTGTCCTGCCAAACACTGAGCGTATATAGGGTGACAGAGTTGACAGGGCTATAAATGCCTGGGTCACATTTTCAGAAAATGCACAATTTTGGCAGCTGTACACATTAAATAAATTCTGAGAAATTGAGCTGCAATCCCTATGCAATCTGTTTATCTGTTTAGAGCACTTTAGATATCAATCCCCTACTACTAAATCAATTGAACCTTAAACTCTAAAGCGAATGGGGCTCATTCCTAATTGTTGCTTCCCCTACTGTGACACCAAGAACAAGAGTTATATTTCCACTTAAAATACTCACAGAAATACGCTGAAACTAGCAAAATGATGCATAAAACATGAGCTATATGAATCTAGAGTATTGAAATATGTTTGAATATCAACTATTGATCAAGATTTTTTCCCTAAGCTGGGTGGGTCATAAAGTAACACATGTCAGGCCAGTTCATTTTATGGACTACCAATAAATGACCATGGAGAGCAAGGTTTTATGATCTACCAATAAATGACCATGGTGAGAAATTCAACCCTATCCCCTAGTGTCAGGTTGCAAACTGTCAGGGCCACAATCTTTTAAAGTGAGCTGTGTATATTGTATGGAAAACTTCCAAGTAAAGTCATTATCTTACCAATTTCTCTTAAGAATATAGTAAAACTTCCAGTCCAGCAGGTTAATTGCAAGGTAAACTTTCCAATTGTGTAAACTTTTAGCAAGGCTAGCATCAAAGACAGGGGAAATATCCTTGTCTGCATGGTCAGACATGTTTGATTATGGTTATTGCATGTTCAGACATGTTCAGAGAGGGACAGTGCACGTTCAGACATGTTGGTTATTGCATGCTCCGACATGGTTATTGTAGGTTGGTATTTTCAACATTCACATATCGTTAATAGTGCATGGCCTTTTTGCACACAAAACCCCTTAAAGTGTGATAAAACCTCCATATATAACTACCGCCATTAGACCCACCCCCTACCACCCATATATAACTACCGCCATTAGACCCACCCCCTACCTCCCATATATAACTACCGCCATTAGACCCACCCCCTACCACCCATATATAACTACCCCATTAGACCCACCCCCTACCACCCATATATAACTACCGCCATTAGACCCACCCCCTACCACCCATATATAACTACCGCCATTAGACCCACCCCCTACCACCCATATATAACTACCGCCATTAGACCCACCCCCTACCACCCATATATAACTACCGCCATTAGACCCACCCCCTACCACCCATATATAACTACCGCCATTAGACCCACCCCCTACCACCCATATATAACTACCCCATTAGACCCACCCCCTACCACCCATATATAACTACCCCATTAGACTCGGCAGTAATTGCAGTAACAAATGGGAGGCATGTTGCATCTGGTGTGATTAGTCTCCGCTAATAATTATCGTGTACCAGCCCCCTCGCTCCCACTGGCAATAATTTGTCCTCAATCAATGGCAGACCTGTACTGCTATCAGAGTCTTAAAGCACCATTCTCAGCTATTACAACAAAACAAATGTTATCAAATTGACTGAAATTATGACATAAAGGACTGAATTCATCAATATTTTGCAGCTGTTCTATGTTTATACAAAAAATTTGAAGTGTAATCGCCAGTGAGCGATAATAAGTGAAGTCATCATAGGGAGGGATATATGTACTTTGGCTATCACTAAACTAGCATCATATGCTTTTACCATATGCCAAAACACCAAAGATAACCATATGGCTTTTAATGTTTGTATTTTGAATAGGAACCTTAATATATGCACTAAATTTCAAGACAGTGTATTAAATATATCCATGCATTTCTAAGGTCATATTTTTTTTAAACATTTATATTGGCCTTACATTTAACATGGAGTAGTTATATATGGGAGGTGGCCTTAAATTTAGTCATCGTAGAGTATATTTAGCTACTTTACTATGTAAGGAGAATTTCCCACCACAAAGCTGTCCAGAAAAACCTAGTCTAGACTTGCAGAGACTGTAAAAATCCAGAGCCATAATATCGTGTTCACCTAAAGTAGATGGCAATCATTGAGACAGAATAAAGCCTATTTTCGCTCGTTGGGGAGATGGGTCAGATCTTCAGAAAATGTACAATTGGCCTTCACCAAACCTCTCAAATATACCCCAAATTCTAGACGAAAATCAGGTTTAAAACACTTCAACATAACCAGAGATATTTATTGAATAAATATAATACAGAATACACTCAGACATACCTAGTATTGTTATGTAACATTACGTAACATTGTGTAACCTCATTATCTATCTAATTATCACCTATTAATTATATTATCTCATTATTAAAATCGCTAATTATACTTAGCTACCCAGTACTGTGCAAGTCTACTTATTCATGCTAAGCCATAGGTATTACGTAAGGGCTCCGCCCCCTACTCTTTACCCACATCCTGAAGGAACATGTGTACAGATTCTAGTTCATTAAATCAGTTGCTTAGTTCTTCTCATGAAGACCACACGTTCGTTTGCTATTCTTCCATCATACCTTAACAGTATTTATCATTTTTCACTCTAATTTAGCAGAATTTGATAGATGTGTTTAACTGTAGATTGTGCACTTTCTGAAAATCCGACCCAGATAGCGTTTGCCCGTGTGGCGGCCATTTAAACTAAAAGCTTTGGTGCAGTATTTCTCCATTTGGTTTTAAAACCGCCTAAAGCCTTTTTGATGCCTTCTTTTTAAAGATTATTTAAAATCTGACTGCCTGATAATGGTTGGTAAATGTACACTCAACTCTCAAGAGCTTTTTACAGCCTGGGACAACGAGACGGATATTGAGGTAGTTGTCAGGAGATGTACAATAGGGGATTTGCATAGCCGCCATTTTGAATCTTGTTTCGCAAGGAATTATGGGAGGCACTCTCTATCAGGCACTCTTTGTCAGATACACAGTAATAATAAGCTGTTGTCTTGCAGGTCACTGGGAGGAACTCTCTGTCAGATACACAGTAATAATAAGTTGTTGTCTTGCAGGTCACTGGGTTCTGGGAGGAACTCTTTGTCAGATACATGGTGTCTTCGGCTCTGTCATCATCAACTCCTGGGTGTGGATCCTCACCATTGCTGCTTTTGAAAGGTGAGTAACGTCCTACTGCTTTATTACACACAAGGGAGAAATTGCCAGAAAAAGTTGTTTTTGTATTTTCTTATTCAGTGTAAGGCCAATACAATATTTAATTTTCATAGAAAAAATGTACAATTCGTCTTCAACAATCCTCTCAAATAACCCAAATTCCTAACAAAAATAACGTTCAAAATACAGTTCAACCTACCCAAACAATCAACACACTAGAATCAACACAATGCCGAATATACTCGAATTTACCTAGTATTGGCCAAATTACAGCCTAATTTGGCAGAATTTACTAAATGTGTACAGCTGCCAATTGTACATTTTTTGACAATCTGACCCATATTGTAAAAAATGGACCATATGAGTCTACTCATATGTGATGAGTCCCAAGTCACAAAAAATGAATTTTGAGACAGCATCATATTTGAAAAGGTGACAGCAAGCCGAGTTTCAATGCAAGCTTTGAATGTTGGTCTTGAATCTAAGAGGATTGGTGAAGGCGAATTGGACATTTTCTGTGCCTCCGACCCATCTATCTTCATCTACACCAGATCTCCTTACCAATTAGCGGTAAGCCTTGGATCCTATTATCCTACAGATGAAGGCCTTCCTCGGTGGTTCTGTCAAAATCCCTAGAAACAGTTGCCATGCATATATTGTGTGTTCCAGCAATATGAGTCACAAGTCGCAAAATTTATGTACCAAATTTGAAGACCGTGTATTAAATATATCCTTGCGTTGCAAAGGTCATCTTATGGAGTACATTTTGTTACTTTACTGGTAATTGCCCACCCAGAAACATTGCAAACTTCTTTTCAAACATAAATATATGAAACATAACATATAAATATACTTCTTAGATGTCCTTAATGTTTACCATCATTGGAATCGGTTTGATCTCATCTTTTCAAATATGATGATATCTCGAAATCGATTTTTTGTGACTTGTGAATCATTTTCAAAGAAAAACCTGGCAAAATCTTCCAAAGTTTTGATCAAATGACTTTTAGATGAGTGGGAAAAGAAAAGAACAAAAATAAAAACTTTCAATTGTTGACTGATGTAAGCAGAGAGTGCAGCTTTGGAAAGGCTAATAACTCAATGCAATAGAAGAAGACTCAGATAACTGTACTGATTCACCTGACTGCTATACAAATGGAACAACAGCCTTTATGATATGTGTGTAACCAAATATCTGCAACTACATGGAAAGCGACAAAATGGATCCAAAGATAGAAGATATTGTCCAGGAATGAAAGCTATTGTCATTAGAATTGAATGCTGGTTCATGTATGGTATATCACCGGACGACCCTTATCCCCCTAGCTAATTAGTAAACCAATATTTGCTAATTAGTAAACATATATTCTCTAATTAGGAAACCAATATTATAGATTCAACAGAAGTGCAAGGTAAAATCTCTGTTTACCTGGTCGCCGAATAAAAAGGTATTGGTTTTGTACTGGTTCTTTCCTGGTAGTTGCATTATATCATATTGGGTGAAGTCGCCAGAAAATGAGAGCTGCCAATTGTGAATTTTCTGAAAATGTGACCCAATAGGGGTTTTGTATCGGTTCTGTGTTGATTTTGTGTTGGTTTTGAATTGGTTGGAAATTAGATCGGGGGAGATATCCCTTCTGAAATTTCCTTAAAAGTAATTAAGGAGGTTCCTGTGCACAGTCCATGTATTATATATAAGGGTCAGATCTTCAGAAAATTTACAATCAGCAGCTCTACACATTTAGTAAATTCTGCTTAATTAAACTAAAAAATGGTCACAACTAGGTATATCTGAAAATGTCATTGTGTTGACTCAGACAACCTCTTTGGTTAGGTTGAACTGTATTTTGAAGCTCATTATTGTCTTAAATTTGGGTTATTTGAGAGGATTGGTGAAGGCGAATTGTACATTTTCTGGCGATTTCACCCATATCTATGCATATTTTACATGATGGAATTAATTTTCATGGCTGATCATTTATACTTCAAAAAACTGATTGACCAAACGGTTGTAGGAGTGTTTCCAAAGTGTGTTGGAAGCAAACACCTAAAAAACACTCAAAACAGCAATATGGGAACGGTGCTGAGTCTGTTCAGTGGTTCTTATATATAGTTTATTCAACGGGGCCTGGGTGCTGTTTGGCTTCGACCAGTCAACCCCTCACAACAGGCTTATCATAGGCTCTGATATCTGTGCTACCAGGTTAGGGACTGTTCATTCTTAACCACTGGGGGGGGGGGGGGGAGGGGGACTTTCAGGGTGGGGCACCTTTTTTTGCTTTGCACAGACTCAGAACTACAATGATGTAGGGGGATCATGACATTTTTCACAACCTTTCAAGGGGGAGCCAAGAATTAAATTGTGCACAAGACTTTAAAAACTGGGTCCCACTGGCCGGCTGCTACTCCCACTACTCTTCCCATTTCTTTGCTCCCGCTTCTTTAGAAGCGGGAGCAAGCAACTGAAGGTATACCAGAATAGGTGCTATTGCCCCGCTACTTCCACCGCTACTTCTAACGCAACTCATAAATGTAAGCAGACAACATTTTATTTTTACATAGAAATGTAGCATCAAGTAGCATGAGAGGTAGCGTAGAGTGGTGCCATTGCCCCGCTTCAGCCCCCGCTACTTCCCACCTACCTCCCAAGTTCAAAGTAGCAGCTGCTTCAAATCAAACATGTTTGATCGAAGCGGGAGCACTCTATGCTTTGAAAATCCTCCAAAATAAGCCGGAAGTAACGTGGCTTTGTAGCGGGAGCCAATAGCACCCATCCCCGTTACTTTCCTGCTTCTGCTCCTGCTTCTTTCATCAACCAGCGGGAGCAGTAGCGGGAGCAGTAGCGGGAGCAGTAGCAGGAGCAGTAGCGGGAGCAGTAGCGGGAGCAGTAGCGGGAGCAGTAGTGGGAGCAGTGGAACCCACCCCTAAGGGGGGCTCATACAATGTTGCACAAGAATTTTTCGCAAATTCTTCCCCTCCAGTGGTTAATTATGAACTGTCCCTATAATAGTAGAGATAATAACCTGCTGGCTCTCTTGGACTTCCAAAAGGCCTTTGATACAGTGGATCACAACAACCTATTGGCACAGGCATGCAGCCTGGGAATCAAAGGTAAAGCTCTAGAATGGCTGAGTAATTAACTGGAAGAAGACAGAAGGTAAATGTAAATGGACCCCTCTCTAAAAAGGAGAATGACAGATATAACGTCCCCTCAGGAATGTGTCCAAGGCTGCGTTCCTCTTGGAGTTGGTGAAAATAATTAATGTTTTCATATGAAGTAAGACTTCAAATGTCTCTGATAACTTAAACGACGTTACCACCAGGATAGAATCTAACCTTGATTACATTTCTTATTATTTTATTAGAATTTCTATAGCCTTCACAATGTTTAAATGAACCTTTAATATTTCTACCATTTTGACTCTCGGACAAAGGGATGTATTTGATGTATGGTAACATGTGTCTACTTTATTAATTAATGCAGCTTGGACGCTGGCTAAGCCTTTTGTTAGTATTTGCTTTCCTACTGCGAATCTCTGTCTGTATTGTGGTAAATAAACTGAGACAATAGCTTGGGTTGTGGCGATGGTTGTATCTTCCCACGGTTGAGGTGTAATTTCCAGTCGTCAGCGT
This sequence comes from Sthenelais limicola, assembly GCA_942159475.1. Lineage (NCBI taxonomy): Eukaryota > Metazoa > Annelida > Polychaeta > Phyllodocida > Sigalionidae > Sthenelais > Sthenelais limicola. Next base: position 16,400,291 of record OW804101.1, read on the forward strand.
TCCCCAATTCAGCATATTTTGCCACAGCTTATTTTTTTTTTTTAATTATCTTATTTTTCCAGGTATTACAAAAGGGTTTGGCCTTTCCCATCCCTGTTCAAACGAGGATCATGCACATATAGTATATGGATGATTTTCACCTCGCACCTTATAATTATATTATATAATTATAATATTATATAATATCCTTACATAAGTCCCCATCTTTCCCATAATGCATTTGGGTTTCATAGATCATTTCCACAAGCTACGATAGTATTGACTGCATTCTTGCAATTTTCGATAGAAATTATTTGCAAAGATGATTTGAAATATCAGACATAAAATATAGGATCCTTCTTAGATGTGCTTAATGTTTACCATCGTTGGAATCAGCTTCATCCCATCTTTTCTAAGGTCATCCTATGTGATATACAGAGTTTGCTCTGGATATTCTAGAATCGATGATAGAGCTAGTTCAGAGAACGAAGGTGGATGATTACTAAGTCATATATAAGTATGTGGGTAATTAGCCCACTAATGAAGAAGGTAAGAGGAGTGGTCAGTACAACTGTTCATTAAGAACTGATCCTTTATTTCATAGATATCAAGCAGGTAAGGTTACCCTTACGGTCACATGACAGTATAGGCCAATCAGGCCGCAGTATGGTCACATTACATATTCATGACTCATTAACAAATGAGGGTCAAGTTGGTCAAGTGATAGCCGTGCCTGACCTGTTGTCCTGGTGAGCATGGTGTTACCTAACATGTTGCCCTGTATAAAGTAACATGTATATATAGATATATGAACTTGATTATGGATATACTTATACAGTTATGAATATTGATAATTATGCATAAAATTAGCATAAAATGGGTGTGACATAAGGAGCCTAAAGATTCCTGCAATTTTTGGTAAGAATGTTGCTAATATTTGCATGCCAGATTTCATCAGAATCCATCCCAGGATGCACCGTAACAGACATGCGCAGTGGCACGTGCTATTGAGACGCTTTCTCATTACTGGAAGGTTGTATCAGTTGGTAAGAGATTTAATAAGCTCTGTGAATAAGAGCAATGGTAATGAGCATTGCTCTCCCCAGGTAAAAACTGATCCTTTGGATCTATAAATGAAGGTGACCTTTATAGATATAAATTACTTCCTTGTTTAATTGTTGTGGGAGGGATCCTTGTCATGAAGCTCAATTTGAACTGGATATTATGGAGGAAATGTGTAATGTACAGGAACGGTGTCTGACATTTTGTTTCTCAGTGGCGGCCGTATTAGATTTTGCCCTTGAAAATGACCTTGAAACCTAAAGTTTAAGAAATGAATTCCCCATACTTGACAACATCTATAAAGTGGTATTATACTAGAAGATACAGTAAGTAGAAGCAGAGATATGGTGAATTTGGTGTTTTATCGGCCATTTTGAATTTTGCAGCTACTGGTCACTAAGCGGGTGGTTTTTGAATACCTCACAACTATCTACATGCAAAATTTTAAATAGGTGTCACAAAGTGCACGATTCAGAGAAACTGGTCCCCTGCTATCTTGGTAGATTTTAATCTACAGATTTATATATTTTTTTAAAGCTTTTGTTTATACTGGGTGGATCAAGTCCGTAAAATGGGGTTTTTGACTCGCCCCAGGTGTCCATATATATGCAGTATTTGACAAGTATTTTACACAGTACATAAAACATCAAGCATCGCTCATATAAACAGAATTAACACAGTATACAGTTAGAATACACTGCTGTGCCACGTCGAGTAGTTTTAAGTTTATCGATCAAGACAGGTATGAGAGCATCAGGTTGGTAGGTACTTGACTATACAGTTTGACGAGTAAATTGTTATATTCTGTTGCTTTGCCACTATTTATTATTGTAAGCAGTTAAAAGGTGTTAGCAACTTGTATTACAACAAGAGTTCACGGTATAGAGGTAATTTTAATAGAGGTTTAGGGGGAAGGTGAGAGAGAAAGCTTAAGCTAGGGGGTGTATAAGGTGTTTAACCATAGTTTTTGGTTTGATTTGAAATTATCAATTGTACTAATATTTCGTTGTTTAGCAGATTCCAGGCTTTGGCACATTTGACTTGTATGGTATTTTCACCGAATCTTGATCGGAATCTGGGTATTTTCAAAGTGGGGGCTTTAAAATACTTTAATATTTAAAATAAAATATTTAATATAAAATATTTTCAAATAATAAAAATAAGCAAGTTGCACAAGTCTACAGGTTGCTATCAAACTATGAAGAGTGCCCTTCCAGTGTTATAGTAGAATACACTTATTACACAAACAAAACAAAACAAACACAATACAACTAGATCCCCTGGCCATAGCCCAAAACCAACACATTTCAAAGGGCATGCTGTACCTTCTCGCTGCCACTACACCCACAGACCAACTTCCCTAATTACAAACAAAGTGCAGGCTGTACTTCCACGCTGCCACAAAATACCCCAATTATACACAAACTAAGAGCATGCTGTACCTTCATGCTGCCACAAGAATTACCAAACTAATAATTTCTAAATTTATTTCATTTAATTTTGTTTCTGATCTTGACCTTGGGTCTTACTTTGGACTTTGTTAAATAGAGTTAGGTCTAGATAGACACAGCGGTGGGCGGAAGACCATGGTTATTCTGTATTGGATTGTCATCTGTGAGCCCGTATCTCAATGTTAATGCCATTTGATTATTGAACTTCACTGTACAATGTTCTTGTTTGTTGATAACTCAACTGTCGTTATTACAGAAGATGTGATGTATAAAAATACTAAATTAAAAAAAAAATAGGGTCCGATTTTCAGAAAATGCACAATTGGCCGCTGTACACATTTAGTAAATTTCGCTAAATTAGGCTGCAATGTGGTCAATACTAGGTAAATTCGAGTATATTCGGGATTGTATTGATTCTAGCAATCTGTTTGGTTTGGTTGAACTGTATTTTGAACTTTATTTTGGTCTAAAGTTTGGCTTATTTGAAAGGATTGGTGGAGGGGAATTGTACATTTTCTGGCGATTTCACCCAATACATCCTTTTCACTTGGACCGCCTTGATTACTCAGCCTAAACGTAATTATGGCTATGGCCAGCATGGAATCACCATTACAGCGGGCCAAAAACAAGTTGCATAATTGTCAGTCACTTCTGTTTTTTCCAGTGGGTAGCTGTGATTAATCAAAGCTTATTAGTGCTGAAAATACCAAAGGAAACATCAGAAAAAACTAATTTTTTGTTAATGAGGGTTATAATGATGTAAATATTTGTGCAGTGGAAAATATGCATATCAGGAACAACAGCCCAGATGATACATAACAGCTAAGTACCCATGCACTGAAATAATGACCATTAGGATATTGGTACTGATAGAAATTGCGACTTGTGACTTATTTTGCTGTGACGCATCAAATTTAAGGTTTTCCAGGTACAAGCGCCAAAAGTGTTGGTATTTTTATAACAAATAAGAAAGCTCCCTGTATGGGAGAAAGCGCCTTCACCAATTCTTTCAAATTTAAGATAGAATTTATGTTAGGTTAAGATTACAGTTTGGCATAACTGAACAGAACTTTGAACGCAATCACAACTCTACTTAGGTTTATGTACCACACGCTATTTGTATGTTATTTGGGTTATTTGAGAGGATTGGTGAAGGTGAATTGTACATTTTCTGGCGACTTCACCCTGCAGGTGTTCTCTCGCCTGAGAGAAGTAATTCAATGCCACTGCACTGCATTTAGTTGGTAGTTTTAAGACGACCCATGCCGAAGAACATTTCTATCTTCTATGTTCAAGATTCTATACAGATCAGCAGTTTATTTCATCCCTCATTTTACTTCATTATTTATCTATTGTCGCCAATTTCGTGGCCGTATCGTTTTGCTTAGATGGGTCAGATCTTCAGAAAATGCACAATCGGCAGATCTACACATTTAGTAAATTCTGCTAAATTAGACTGTAAAATGGTCAATACTAGGTATATCTGAGGATATTCGATATTGCTTTAAACAATCTGTTGGGTTATGTTGAACTGTATTTTAAACCTCATTTCTATCTTAAATTTGGGTTATTTGAGAGGATTGGTGAAGTTGAATTGTACATTTTCTGGCCATTTGACCCACATAGCACAAGGCAAGTTGGATATATGAACGGGAAGGTAACAAGAACTTGCGGCTGAATGTTGCAGCAGAAGTAACAATTTCTTTTTCTGAATTATTGTTTGTTTTTAGAAAATTTTATTTGCGAAACCATTTCAGACAACTAATATTCTCATGTTCAAAGAAAACTCAAAACACATCGAAATACATTTGGTACAGCAGAATTTAGAACCTAGTTAATTAGAACATATCTTTATATTTAATCATTAAAAGATGAGGCGTAAAATAATATTATTTGTAGATAAAACACATTTCTGTTGAATAATTAGACAAATATTATCACATCTTGATGGAAGTAGCTGCATTGTCATTTGGTAATAAAATAGAAGATCCCTGTTGGGAAAGTTTGAAATGTTTTGTTAAAAGATTTAGGGCGGAGGGTGGGCGATTTCAGATTGTATTGTGTGTAACCCCCAGGCCCCCCCCCCCCCCCCCCCACTCGGGAGTCAACAGTGTACGCTTTTTTGTTCCCAATTTCGCGGAGAAAGGTTGTCCTTTTTCACTCACAAACCTGGAGCGCGAAATCAGAAATAAGGGTAACAATTTGCAGCTGAAATCCGCGAAATGCTGAAAAAGGGGGTATTTTCAGAGATGCCAACCTTTTTATTAAAGGATGTGGAACACTATCCCAGCTCATAATTAGGCGTGGGGTCTGGGGCCCCAGAAGCCAGAGGGTTCCTTGCTCTCTGGTGTATGTTATGCTTTTGGGGGTTAGATATTGTTTATATAACAATATCAATTCTTAGATTGATTCCCATAGCACATAGGAAACTATAGATCATAAAAAGGGGTCCTTTGTGGCATTAAGTTTTCCGCGTTTTGCAACGAAAAGGGGGGGGGGTAAAATGAGTCATGTTAAATCATGTTAAGCAAGACTAGTTTTTTTTGCCACAAAAAGGGGGTAAAATGCCTTCAAAATTTGTGGAAAGGGGGTACTTTTTAAAGGCTGGAACAAAAAAGGGTACACTTTTGAGAGTGGTGGGGGGGGGGGGCGGGATTATGGCGTAGGCGGCCTGCAAATGGTAGAGTGACGCCGAGCCGTACCCCGTCAGCTTGAAGAAGGTCCTGACGCCAGTTATAGTGTTGATTATTGTTGTTGGAACTTGTGTGTATTGGGCGAGATATTCCATGAACCAACCTATTAGTTCAGGGCTTGAAGTCGTAACCGATGTAAGGACAAAAGGCTTTGTGGGTCAGATTTTCAGAAAATGTACAATTGGCAGCTGTAGAAATTCAGTAAATTCTGCTAAATTAGGCTGCAATTTGGTCAAAACTAAGTAAATTTGAGTATATTCGGCATTTTCATTTAGTGTGGGAATATAATCCTACTAGACTAGGCAAAATCCACCTAAACATCACTCTCAATACTCCTAGGGGCAATCTTTAGTACAAAGGTTCATCGGCACTTTTCTGGCTAATTTGGGTGTGCTGAACACGAAAATCACTGTTGCCAAGTTGAAATTTGACTCCTTCCTTGTCAAAAATCAAAAACAAAATCGGCTGCCATTCATTTTTTTAGAAAAATCATAAAACACACTGATATAGTCGTGTGATACCTCAAAATGATGGAAATTGAAAAGACAATCCATCTTACCCACTTACCTGGATGTCACAGCAATGTCGTTACCATGACAACCAAATGCCCACACATAGTGTGTGTTTTTCACTCGTTTCTGAGAAAAATCATGAAAAAACACATATGGTGCTAAGGGATTTGGCAGTTAACTTGTAAAATATTTTTCTTAATAAGGTTGTCATATCATGCCTGGTCCTTTTGGGGGAAAAGGTTATTTGGTTATTTTCATTAGGAAACCCTTGCTGTTTTATTTTCTTTAAAACCTGACGTGTGAGCTGCGCATATAAGCGTTAGAATAGGGGATGTGTCACCATACACATGTCTGTTATAGTGCATGCTGGGATGGATTAAAATTTGATGTATCACCTGACCATATATATAATTATATGGTCATGTGATACCTCAAAATGATACTGTGTAATCATGTGTGTAGGATTACATGCAACCCAGCAGCATGTATCCGGTTTGCTACCATGCAAACTCCCTCCCCCTCCTTGCACTGCTGTTACATAGTATCTCACTTACACCCCGGTTCGAGGTGGTGAGCTTATAGGAACAGCCATTACTTCTACTTCTGGTGAAATGGAGTTTTGTTTCACGGAAAACATTGTCATCGTTTTCACTGCTTCTTCAGCTCCTACGTACAGCATTTATTAAATGAAACTTGATTCTGAAAGGGCATAGGTTAGTCTACAATAATTGTAAGTCCCATCATTCTGTAACGATAAGTTTTTACAAAAATAATCGCTCCAACACAGACCAAAAATTATAACAGGTCTACCTGTCTCCCGGCCTGTCTTCAGGCTGACTATTAAAGTTCGGACAGTCATATTTCTGATCTGTCAACTGTTGATTTTCATTTTCAAATAATATTTTTTGACTTGTATTCCTATATCATCATGGAGTAAAAATAGAACCCCAACTCGTAGTTATTATAAGCAATAGGATTGCATGGGTCCTCTTCAAATCTTTTCACATAACAACACTTGCCCTATCGGGCTCGTGCTGCCATGGATAAGATTTGACTCTGACCCGACCCATGCAATCCTATTGCTAATAATACCTGCTCGTGAGGTTCTATCATATTAAGTTGGAACATGTTGTCATGAGCATTAGGATAGTCACACAAAATATCACAGCATATACATATCATACCAAGGTCTATACATGCGTCAGATTTTCAGAAAATATACAATTCGCCTTCACCAATCCTCTCAAATAACCCACATTTAAGACAAAAATGAGCTTCAAAATACAGTTTAACATAACAGAACTGATACTTTAAATCAGCCCGATCCAAAATATACTCAGATATACCCGGTATTCATCATTTTTCAGCCAAATTGAGCAGAATTTCCTAAATGTGTATAGAACTGTCAATTGTACATTTTCTGAAAATCTGACCCACATACTCAGGAAATCCTGGATATATAGATTTGTTCTTCACTTGGTTTATCATCTATGGCATCCCCATATCACATTCCTGTGTGACATGAAGTTGCAGACAGTAATCTGAGATATTCAAGATGTCGGCCACTGACCAAGGCAAATCTGTAACCAGGCACATCTTGGCGTCTAATAGGGCAAGCAATATATTGGTCCCACAACCCAATTAATGGCATTTTCTAGGTTTAGTGAAAGGAGCAAAAAATCGTTTACATTTTTGGGAGGGTTTATTGTCTGTGAAGAAGCTGTAGAAAATATACAAGGGTGAAATGGCCAGAACATGTACAATTCGCCTTCACAAATCATCTCATATAAACAACAAATAAGGTTCAAAATTCAGTGCAACATAACCAAACAGATGAATCAAGGCAATATCAAATGTACTCAGATATACAGGTGTTGACCCTTTTTCATTCAATTTAGCAGAATTTACAGTCTTAGCTCCATCCGCATGGGCATATTGGTAGGGCGAAGTGTTTCTCGACTCTAATCGCTAACATATATATATAATATATTTAAATTAGTACCCATCCACAAGAGGTGTCAGTATCAATCAGCAGGTGGTCCACTCATCTTTAAACTTTTTCTTAAATTGTTAAATATACTAACTAAATCATTTTTGGAAGTATTCTCCTAGCCATAAGAACTATTCTCATCTTTATTTCATCAATGTGTGATGAGTATGGGGAAAGATATTAAAGCTTTGTATTTGTGATGTGACTGTGAGTGGGTGGATTCTTATACAAGGGAGAGAGAGACAACACAGGCTGGGTATTAAGAGAGGGAGAGAAGAGAGAGGGGGAGATGCCTCAATGATGAAACACATGGTTTTGGTTAGGTTTGACAGTCCACTCGGTCGTGGTGCTGTAATGGCCTGTTATATATAATACCATTCACCGAATGGTATTACATAATCAACCCGTTTGGGCCGGGTAATCCCGGTTCAGACCTATAGTGTTTACTTAATGTGTAGATCTGCCGATTGTACATTTTCTGACGAACTGACCCACAAAGGCGCTGCATGCGTTCTACCTGTATACAATGTTCACAACGACTATTCATTATCTACATATATATGTTTTCCCACATCAGTGTCCTCCCAGTCTGACCCAAATTGTAGAAGTATATCATATTGAAGAAGGGTCATTCAGGGTCATTCTTCGCAATAAAATTGGAGTCTGCAGTCGGGCGAGAATTGAATCAATACAACACACACAGATGGCCATGTTTGAGCCAAAAAAGAAGAGGCTCTGGTCATCATTTATTGGGCTTAGATAATACTAAGTAGATTACACATAGATTCACTCTAGGTCCAAACCCTCAGATCAGATGAGAATGGTATGTCAGCCTACCTCACTAATCGGTTTAGAACTCGGCGTTTTAATGGGAATATGATGACATTTTGCAGTCTTAATGGAATTATAATGACTCATTGCGGTTTGAGGCAAGAGGCTTTCCCTTCATTTGAAGGGACTCTCTCAAGTTTGGGCCTAGACTGGCCTAGATTGGTCTGATTGGCTTATCCTGACCGGGCCAATTAATTGCCTTAATATATTCAGGATCCAATCCTGAATCGCCACTCCAGTGCACATGGTCAAATTAACATTTTAATAAGTATTTCTAAATCATTTTAAGTTCGATATTATAATTTTTGAAAAACAAGTTTACAATATATCAGGCTGGACAGTTACTAGTAAAGTAATTAAATGTACTCTATAGGATGCCCTGGAAACGCAAGGATATAATCATATTTAATACATTTGTATTCATGTGACTTAAAGTGCTTTCCAACAAGGTTGATCTTGTGAATAAAAGACATTGAAGAATATCAATTTTACAACTTGTGACTCATTTCCCTGAAACACATCACCTTTGAACTGCACCTTTCCAACTGATCCCTTGTGTAATAACACATCAAACCTCATGTCAGACATCACATAAACACTCTACAGAGGAAGAAAAGCCTTTGGTTGAAAGCGCCAGTAAGTTGTATAATTGGCCTTCCACAATCGTCTCAAATAACCCAAATTTAAGACAGAAATGAGCTTTAGAACTCATTTCAAAATAACCAAACAGATTGTTTGAATCAAGGCAATATCAAATATACCCAGATATACCTAGTGTTGACCGTTTTTTTTAGTCAAATTTACTAAACGTGTACATCAAGCGATTGTACATTTCCTGAAAATCTGACCCTAATAGCTATCTAAATAAATATATATATATAAGCTAAGACCTCATCTCCACCTATAATAAAGGTGCAATTTAGCAGAGTTTAGTAAATGTGTAGCACTGCCGATTGTCATCTTTCTGACGATCAGACCCGTATATCTGATGTGTTACAGGAAAATGAGTCACAAAAGTTGCAAAAGTGTTATTTTCCAAAGTGTTTTTTTCACACGATCTCTTTATTGAAATGTTCTTATTTGTAGAGGGTTTTTACACTCATAGTCATATAAATCCATGTAACAAATTTCTGGACATTGTATTAGATATATCCGTTCGTTTTGAAGACCTTCGTATGGATATATTTAGTTACTTGACTGGTAATTTCCCACCCAGAAACAAAGCAAAATATATATATTTTTTTTTCAAAAATATAAATATCAAACTTAGAATATAGAAATACATATTATAGGTGTCCTAGTGTTTACTATTATTGGAATCTGCTCTGCTCTGAATCTCCTCTTTACAAATATGGTGATATCTCAAAATCCATATTTTGCGACTTATGACTCATTTTCCTAAAACGGATCACATATGTATAGGTACAAAGAGACTTTGTATAATATACAAAGTCTCTTTGTATATATATTATATTATATTGATATAAAAGCCTTCTGAGTGCTTGCTTTCTTCATTAGTAAAGGTCAGGCGTCTGGCAAAATTCAAACAAGAATTGCTGAGTCAGTAGTTTATCATGTTACATTTTGATGATGTTTTTTCAGAGGATATAAGATAATTCTTTCCCTTTATCAAAAGTATTCGTCACGTTCAGTCTGAACATGCTCCACAAAGACCGTCTGCATGGACATTTGTGATTGAACTTTTTCACTTGGGAACTGTCAGGTGCTGTTATTACACCATGTCTTTCTCCTTTTTCTAGGTCTTTTGTAAAAGTTTATTATGAGTAGACAGCAATTCATCGGAGAATGACATTAATATTACAATTACGCACAGTGTGCAGTGTCAGTTACGGTGAGTTGTGACTGCTAGAAATATTGAGATATGAAAAAAGAAGAGGAGTTCATATCCTGGAGACTGTCTTCCACATTTCACTTTGGGACAAAAACCTCGATAAAAGATTATTATTCACCACGCAGAAGCAATGCAATGAACAGGAGAAATATAATAGTCAATATTCCAAAATCTGCATTATACAGAAATAGTTTTCTCTACAAAGCCAAAATAGCCTAGAATGCATGCACTGCCCACAGAAGCACATGAATTAGGAACAAGAGGAAGAACTTCATAATTCTCCTCCCCACTCTACCATGCACTGGCTGAGGTGACATTGCATCAGCCCAGTAAAGCCCAGCTGCCGTAAGTGGGTTGAAGCATGTGCAATCTTCCAAATGGAATAGCATTGAAATAGCTCTTCATTAAGGCATCTGTAAACTAAAAATGGATGAGACCATTTTAACGAGCTGGGTTATTTTCCTCTAATACAGTAATAGCATTATTGAGGGGACTCAGTCTTTGTTGAATTTCAATTTTCAATTACCATTTCCATAAGGCAATTCAGGTAATGACTCTTGGAAACGGCTGTGGATTGAATTTACATTTTGGAGGTTGTTTTGACAAGAGCTGGTTACTAATGAGCCACATGTCAAATAAGAATGTTTTCCTCAAGGGTGAAGTCGCCAGAAAATTTACAATTCACCTTCACCAATCCACTCAAATAATCCAGATTTCAGACGAAAATAGTTAAAGATACAGTTCAATTTAACCAAACAGATTGCTAGAATCACTGCAATGCCAGATAAACTCGAATTTACCGAGAATTGACCAAATTGCAGCCTAATTTAGCAGAATTTACAAAATGTGTACATCTGCGAATTGTACATTTTCTGAAAATCTGGTCCTCAAAGCCCTAATGAGTTTTAAATGCATTAACTGTCTTTGACATCCAGTTAAGATTGTGAAACGGTATCATGCAAGATCTACTTATTGCCGTCGTCTGTCGGTTAATTGTTGTTGAGCTGGTTCTGTAGGTAAAGGGTTCACTGGCCTGTGGGTCAGATATCCAGAAAATGTACAATTGACCTTCACCAATCCTCTCAAATAACCCACATTTAAGACAGAAATGAGCTTCAAAATGCAGTTTAACATAACAGAACTGATACTTTAAATCAATGTGATACCAAATATACCCTGTATTCATCATTTTTCAGCCAAATTTAGCAGCATTTCCCAAATGTGTAGATCTGTTAATTGTACATTTTCTGAAGCTCTGACCCTTATTCTGGTTCACCACGCTTTTGCGTTTTACATCATGTTGAGCAAATTGCTTTTGAGTTTGTTTGTTTTTTTGAATATTGATATTCAGCAATAGACATTATGTACAGATACAATATTCTCTGTTTAATTACGTTTAAAGGTTACCATATAACATACTAGAAAAGAAAAGATGTCAAAAATCAATAATCTCGTAATATAAAGCAGTAGATTACATGCAGACAACTAAAAGATAACATATTAAAGTTGCACTCTCAGTTAACATTGGTCGAAAACTGCACATTTTCTACTTCTTGTTCCATTCTTTTCCAACCCATCTAAAAGTCACATGACCAAAGTTTTGGAGGATTATGTTCTGTTGTTTTTGCTAATGGAGTTTTAAAATGTCTTCATTGTGTATTTGGAGGGCCCGCCCAATACTGTTCATGTGATGACTTCACTTATTATCGCTCACAGGCAGCAGTTTTCTCTCAATGATATAACAGATATTATGAATACTAGATGTCCCCCGTCTAAAACGCGTAGTAATTCTCAGCACGTAGTTTCTATTCAATTCCTCCGTCCCTTCTCCTATTCGTTTTTACTCCCACCTTTCTAATTCTCCTCCTCTCCACTCTACCACTGGCTGGGGTGACATGGGTCTTGTATATGCAGTAAAAAGCCTTTTATAACTTTGTGCAGAGCATTGAATGTCGTAAACCCACAATTAATACGGTGTGAATAGTCCTCGTTCCCAGACACAACTTGTACCATTGGATGCAATTGTCACTTTCAGTGGAGTTCCACCGAATTCCTTGGTCCTGGGTAAGACCTTAAAGTGCCTTTCTGTCTCTCCTTCTCTTTCTCTCTCTCCTTCTCTTTCTCTCTCTCCCTTCTTCTCTATCTCTATTTCCTTGGTATGATCATAAACTGCCTCCCTCTCAGCTCTCCCGCCCTTGATATAACCATATTAAATGTGTTGATAAGGGCGTAAAGCATCCAATCTCACTCACTCACTCCACCGAATTCCCTATTCTCACAGATATTTGGTTAAAGACATATCATAATTCCTCTGGTTCCATTTGTAGCCTATGGCAGTTGGGTAAATAAGAGATGGGTTTCCTCAGATTTCAGCTAATTAAGCATTATGGGTAAGATTTTCAGAAAATGTACAATTCTTCTTCGCCAATCCTCTCAAATAACCAACATTTAAGACAAAAATTAGCTTCAAAATACAGTTCAGCATAACAGAACTGATACTTTAAATCAATGCGATCCAAAATATACTCAGATATACCCGGTATTCATAATATTTCAGCCAAATTTAGCAGAATTTCCTAAATGTGTAGATCTATCAATTGTACATTTTTTGAAAATATGACCCATCTCAGGGCCAGAAACCGCGGGGCAAGAAATGTTGATAATAGGCAGGTGCCTATAATTAAAAACCAACACATTTGCTACATTGTGTCTTCTACAACCGAAGCCTACTTCTAAGATGTCTTGGTAATTATCCAGAAGCACGATCCATACTGCTTACCAGCCAAGCTATAAATAGTATCGTAACCAACAGGAGAGCCTTATGCTAACACAGATGTTTATGAGTGAAATCGCCACAAAATGTACTGTAAAATTGACAAGCCCAAATTGTCTAATTTTAAGTTAAAGTTGTCTCATTCAGCCAGACATTCGTCGCGCCCCTACCGGCCAGAAGGCTACCCACACTTTCTTACCGCCACAACGCTCGCGGATTTCTTATCATCCCAAAGTCCAAAGGTACAGGTGAGGTCCAGGTCTGACCGTTATCTCAAAGTCAATCACGTGGGAAAGGAGGGGAGGGGCTGACCGCCAGGTCAGAGGAGGGGAGGGAATACTGATTAAAGAGTGGGAGGGAGAGGGGAGGGGAGATAACCCCGTGACCTGGTCACCACCCAAAGAGATTGGTCAGAGTGGCAGTGGTCACTCTGAGCCTCGTTTTAATAAGTGTCTGTCATTGTTATCCTGTGGCTGATTGGATCTCTAATCTAACCTGTCAATTAATTGGACCAACGAGACCAAAGCCAATCAGCGCAGGACCAGTGTATTTCGTCCTAATCTGTCTAGTATAAAAATAAAGGAAAGATGAAAATCGGGCTCTTCCGAGGCTGGTACTGATTTGAAGCATACATCTCTGTGTGTTGCGTTGATTAATTTCTCGCCCAACTACTGACCCTGAATTATTACGAAGAATGACCCGCATTTCTTCAGTACAATTCACCTTCACCAATTCTCTCAAATAACCCAAATTTCGGACGAAAATAAAGTTCAAAATACAATTCAACCTAAACAAACACATTGCTAGAATCAATGCAATGCCAAATATACTCGAATTTACCTAGTACTGACCAAATTGTAGCAGAATTTAGCAGAATTTACTAAATGTGTACAGCTGCCGATTGTACATTTTTCTCAAATCTGACCCTAATATCAGCATGCACTAGTACAACAAATCTCCAGAAGGGAATTTGCATGTCCACCATGGACACGCTCGCCCCTGGTTCTTCAGCCCTTAGACATTACGGCCCACATGCTGCCGCATTGAAAGGACATTTTTGACACAATAACTTCTTTTGATAAATAAAATGTCCGAAATTTCATCATATATCCTATATTGTCCATTTTTCTACTTTACTTTGTTGTTGTTGTAACTTTTATTTGTCAATTATACAAAGCGACACTATCGGTGGGAACTAAACTCCCTACATAGGGAGGATCTAAAGCCTGTGTTCCACATACAAGGCAACCGACAAAGTAGCGGTCACCGACAATCAGTCACCAGCGGTCACCGACAATCGTGCATGTGGATACCGGGTCACCGACAATCGGTGACCCCCTCACAATTGTTGGTGGCTTGTCGGTGACCTGTCGTGGACCCCTCCCGACAAGTTCTAAAATTTTAGAACTTGTCGGGAGGGGTGACCGATTGTCGTGACCCTAAATTTTTGTCAGGACCCTAAATTTTTGTCGGGACCCTAAATTAATGTGTTTCCCCTGTTTTTTTGGCTAAACCAAAGTGGCTTATGATCGTGATGAGCCTCCTGTTCATTCCTGTTCACTTCTGTGAAGTTTAGAGTATATTTATACATTTATTTTTATCGTTTACATTGTTTTATATAGAATTATTGCCATTTTTAGTGAATATTTTGATTTGTACATGGTTTGCGGGTCCCTGATTGTGATGAATAGTTTGGGGTTGATTTGTACATTTATATTCTATCATTTCTATTGATTTATGATTATTTATTGGTATTTTTTTGTGATTATTTCGACTTCAAAAGTCTCCCAATTGTATAGTGTGTTACACCACCTTGTAGCATACTTATTTAACTTAATATTTCTATATATATTATAATTAGATATACCGAATATAGGTTTTAATATTATATTTTCATATATGTTCTTTGTGTATAATGATATAACTAATTATCGTGGCGAAGGTAAATATCAATGTTAAATAATATGGAGATCGATCAAAGAACAATAGCAACAATAATATAAGTAAAGTCTCACAAAGATCTACGTTATATCTAGAGAAGGTTGCATAGAGATGTATGTATGCAAATCAGGAGGTTGTATTGCCTCACACCGAAAGGTATAGACGGTCGATTGTTCATGATGGCAAAATCGATTGGAACAACCTTGATGGCAACCTAAAAGCAATCGTAGACCATAGGCTATTAACATATATTCATTATTGGAGATATATATATATATGGAGAACCTGTTGGGAGAATAAGAGTAATTGTTTGTAGTCGGTCCCATATGTTTTAACATGTGCGGTGAGTTGATTGTATAAGGTGGTCATATTTAGGCAGAATAGTAAGATTTTCTTCTCGTGGAGAAAATAAAAAATTCTTGCTTCTCATACCTACCAGACCCCCCCCCCCTCCATATGGCTCTATATAATATATAGGTATAACACTGCATTCGGGCTGTACAGGCTCCCAACAAACATTCATACATATATTTTCACTTTTTAAGTAGAAATAGTCTAAATAATCACTAAAAATACCAATAATTAATCATAAATCGATAGAAATGATTTAAAAAAATGTACAAATTAACTCCAAACTATTCACCAAAATGGTCATAAGCATATTCAGCACCAGGAAAACACCCACGTATCGAAATAGACAGTAAAATATGGCCAAAATGGCCCTAAATTAATCAAAAATCAAGTGAAATGATAAAAATAAACTTAAAATAAATGTACTAATGTACTGAAAAATAAAAAATCTCGCACCCATAGACTTACTATAGAAATTCTCTTATGTGGCCATAAAAATGCTAAATATTAAAATATTTTCAAATATTTTCATCCATATAATGGGAAAAGTCCCCCAGACTACAATCTTAAAATATCAAATCCGTATAAAAGTTAGCCAGCTTGGCAGAACAATTGAAGATCTTGTGCTGACGAATTGTCGGTGACCAAAATAGCCCCTTTTTGTCGTGCATGTAAATACCGGGGACCGACAATCGGTACCCGGCCATAGTCGGTCACCTCTGTTGGTCCCCCTGTGCCCCTTTTGTCGGTCGTCTTTTGTCGGTCGTTTGCCTTGTATGTGGAAGCCCCATTTAAAGCCCTACCGTAGTAATATTATTCATTTTATGTGCAAAGGTAACAAAACTCCCTAGGGTCGACGACAGTAGGGAGGCCTTTGCAGAGATTGGTTTACATATTTTAAATTTAGTGCAAACAGCACCACGCGCAAGATAGAACTTAATAAGATAAAAAATTGTTCAGAAAGTTTTTTAAACATGTGTTATATTTACATATTACTAACTATTGCTCCATACAACAGTTACTAGTAATTGTCCAACCAGAAATATTTTTTAAAAAATGTCAAACATGAAAACATCAATTTTAAAATATAGAAATACTTGTTAAATGTCCTAATATTTACCTTTATTAGAATCGGCTTGGTTTCAAATAGGATGATACCTCGAAATCCGTATTTTGCTACTTGTGACTCATTTTCCTGAAACACATCACATTTGGTATATCTCTGGTTGATCGTTATCACGCTAGCTATAGGTAATTGCACGTAATAGGCCTACGGCCCATGAAATGGACACTTGTAAAAATATAAAATTCTACCATTTTATTTGGAATTTTTATGCTGTGATTTGGAAAACTCACACTTTAAGAGCCAAACTTGAGATTTATTTTGTTTTTTTGTAACTGAAATTACTGATGTAACCATGGCAACCAAAAAAGTATACCTGGGCTCAATTCGTTGATAATGTCATGACTCTGGCCATATTTTATTTTGTTTAATTAATATTGTGCATTAAAGGTCGACTTTTTTCGATTGGATACATCATAGATATTTCCTGGAAATTCCAAATAATTGAGACGACTCAAAACACGAAGGGACACGGATATTTGTATTTGAAGGAGGTTTAATTCTTTGCGGCGATCTACGTTTCGGTCTTACATTTGACCATCGTCAATTTCGTTTGGGTATCATAGATATTTCCTGGAAATGTGATGGTGGATATCTTATGAATATTGCTTTCTGTGATGTATTAGTCAGCAGCCAATTATGTAACTCTGTATATGTACTGAAATTATTATAGGATTTAAGGGTGAGAATATTAATATAATGCTAAGATTGTCAATTGGATCGTCTTAAGAGCCTTGTCCACTAAGGCGACTCTCATGCGATTCTCACATAATGTAGTGCAAAAGAGTCCTCTGTGGCGCAAAATCGCATGAGAATCGGCTTGGTGGACTAGGCCCTTTAGAGACAAAATCCCTTATTCCCCGCCAGAAATTGTAATAGAATGATACAATGATTAAATCTTGAAAGAGGGAATGCAAAGGTAACATGTATGAAACATTTTAAAACTATAATTTTAAAATGTTATCGCCGTATGTTGACGCCGCTATTTTGTTCAACAATGCTACAATGGAATATGGATTAATTTTCGCACCTCCAAGCTCAGTTATAGCTAGTGATATGTATAGCTATAGGAGTGAAATAGCCAGAAAATGTACAATTCACCTTCACCAATCCTCTCAAATAACCCAAATTTAAGAATGAAATAAAGTTCAAAATACAGTTCAACCTAACCAAACAGATTGCTAGAATTAATGCAATGCTGAATATACTCGAATTTACCTAGTATTGGCCAAATTGCAGCCTAGTTTAGCAGAACTTATTAAATGTGTACAGCTGCCAATTGTACATTTTCTGAAAATCTGTCCCATAGCTTGCCACTCAAAAAAAATCAGTGTTGGATGTGGTGAGAAAGCTATACTAGGACGGGCTTGGCGCTAGCCTCCGTCCCCTAGCTCAGTCCATGGTAGCAGTTTGTTTGACTGTAAAAAACCATTAATTTTAAGTAATGTTACATTGAATTTAATGTCATACCCAATCTACACCCAATAGGTGTTGACGCACCAAACAACCCCCAGTGACAGATTTTCAGAAAAATGTACAATAATTATTGGCAGATCCACATATTCTGCTAAATTAGACTGAAAAATGGTCAATACTAGGTATATCTGAGTATATTTGGTATTGCCTTGATTCAAACAATCTGTTTGATCATGTTAAACTAAATTTTGAACCACATTATTGTCTTAAATTTGGGTTTTTTCAGAAGATTGCTGGAGACAAATTGTACATTTTCTGGCAATTTCACCCCTCAATTCGTGCATCCTGAGCCCCAGTTTGTACTGTGCTCCCACCCCTTCCCCATGCAGCTATTCCTACCATCCCCCCTCCCCCTGTTAATAACCCCTCGCATGCTGAGTATACTAAGTAGAGAAGAAGAAAGCAGAGGGAGGAGCGGAAGATGAAGGGAAAGCGGAGGAGGGAGAGATGGGCACGCGGGCGCCATCATTACGGCCTGTATATTACACAAATGAATCTTATTAACAGTCCTTCATTGGGAGGCCATGCACTCCCCAACCAATAACTCTCTCTCTCTTGGTCTCTCAGACTCCATCAGTCAAACATGGCTCTTATGGAGGTTCTAACCACATCAAGGGGGCGTGGGTAGGGGGGGGGGGGAGGGGGGGAGGTAGATAAAATGTTGTGTCATCAAAAAACAGTTTGTTAGATATTGTTGTCACCGTCTCTCTCGTCTGAGCTTCTATTAAATAAACCAAAAGACATGCTGGCTTCGTTGTTTATCTGTGGGTTCGTCTGAGGTTCGTCCACGTTCGTCCACACTCGTTCATATAGGTTTCTCGTAATGTACTAGTCATTGATTATCATAAATTGTAATATGGGGTGTTGGGACACTAGCAGAGGCTTATCCATCCTGGTGGGGATCGCACCACACAGGGCTCTCTGTAATATTTTAATTAATCGAGTTGGCTGGGGACGACTGCCCGGCAGGGCTGGATAGTGTTTATCTCCGAAGAACAGGACGATAATGCAGAAAGTAGTTTCAGCGATCTTGCTATCTCTTTTATTAACGTCAAATCTGGGGAGCTCTGCTGCATTCCCTGCCCGCGCACCAACTGCCCTTACCCCATTTCCCACCCCTATTTATACTCCCTCCCCCCATGGACCCATCCTCGATCACAATACGAGACCCTAGCGCCCCGAGGGCGGACAAACGTACCCGATATACATCATTCGTCCACCGCTCCCCGATCCCTCTACTACAATATAATGGAATGAGATCAGATGATTTATATTTATATATTGAATTTTTTAATGTAAATGATCTATACAAACCATGATGAGAAAGATGAAGTCTTGTTTTATGGAAACATGTAAACATTTAAACATTTTAAACATCATGGGATCACTGTTAAACATTATATGCTGAACCTAACATGTTTTCTAGTTTTAACACTGACATCTAACTCCCATAATTACAGGTGAATCAAGTTCCAAGATGGCGGACATGTAACTTTCACTGTACACGGGTCTGATCGTCAGAAAATAGATGTACAAAGTTCTACACATTTATTAAATTCTGCTAAATTAGGCTGAAAAATGATAAATAATAGATATATTGGGGTACCTTTGGGATGGTATTGTTCTAAAATATCGTGTAAAGAATTGGCATCTTTGGATCCCAGACCCGACCTATTTAGCCCTGATCATGGTCAGGGCACGCACGCCACACGTGGCCTGGCCAGGAGGGAGGGGGAGATGAGCCACTCAGGGCTCACCCCACCTCCCCCAGCCCGACCTAATTACTTATACACTGCTCTGGGGTATCAAGAGGGGGGAAGGGCCAAGAGGGAGGGGGGCTGGCACGAGCCATGGGATCCATGAGTAAGGGGTGGGAGGGGGAAGGCTGAGGAGAGGGATCCGACCTGCATGCATTCCATATATGGTCTCTGCCTGGGGAGCAGAGGTCGGCGTGTGGGCAAGGAAGATTCTCTCTCCCTCAACCAATTAGAGGGAAGGGGAAGAGCTAGTGGAATATTTCCTGGGTTTGATTGTATGAATAATTCATGATTGTGGAGTATAAAATAAAGTGACCATTCGGACCTAGGTACTCTGTTACTCGCTGAGTCACCACCGCCTAGGCCGAATCCAGACGAACTACAACCTCGGACTTCTTGTCTCACTTCTTCATCTTACTGAACCTATGGGCTAAAAACCCTTAGTCTTCTTTACACTGGCGAACCACTTCTGGGACTTGTTGCTAAGTTGAGCAACAACCCGATCTTCTGACTGGAAGTGAGACATAGCCTAGGAGAGGCAGGATGAGCTGGAAGAGTAGGTGAGTGGAACTCTAAAAACTCTGATTGAGCTTATAAATTGTATTTATGGGATGTATGGAGGGTGGATCTGGGCCACTGTATAGGGTTGGGAGAATGATCACACTCAAACACTCATAATACAAGGAGAGTGGGTGAGCAATGTTCGGGGTAAAAACTTTGCTAGGTTCTGGGTTCTGTTGGTTATAACTCTGTACCTTGTGCCATCTAGTTTTCTTTTTTTTCTTTACTCTCACTCTCTCAACAAAGTGTAAAACATGGCGGACATCAATTGGGATCTCAATGCCGCGGACTTGGCCATGCTTGACGAGGGTCAAAGGAGGGCCAGGTTTGCAGCTATTAAGGAGGTCAGAAGGCGCATGGAACGCCATGGCGCCATGCTAGGGGTAAATGATGGGTCCAATAAGGACACTTTGAGAGAGTGGCTAGATGGAATAAGCAGGGCAAAAGCCTACTGTGTAGCGAATGATACGCTCACTCTAGAGCTTTTGGGAACTCTTGCCAGCGGGCCTCTAGCGAGGTGCGTGGCAGGATTCCTACAGGTACCGGCCAATAGGACATGGGATCTGGCGAGGGCTGAGATTTTCCGCCTCTTCATGAATGAAGAGGAGGAACAGCAGCTGCGAGCAAGGCTCACCGATCTCTATCAGCTCCCATATGAGGATGCAAAACAATACGGACGCAAGTTCCAACTAGCGTCTCAGAGGGCTTACAGCGTGGATAACCTGGACCACGAGATAGTCCAAGAGACGTTGGTCAGGAATTTTGTGTTGGGACTCAGGGATGAGCAAATACGTCATGACGTATTTGCTGCTCGCCCTGATACCCTGGCTGAGGCAATAAGACAAGCCTCAGCTGCGGCTCACACATTCGCTCTGGCAGGACAACCCACCAGAGGGGATAGGAAGGATGAACCAATGGAAATTGGGGCTATCCTCCCTAAGAAAATGGCCCCCTCTGGGCCAAATCCCACAGATGCTTCAGATTGGAAGCTGATAGCTGATTTGGAGTCTAAGGTGAATTACCTTACGAAATTAGTAGAGAGGATGGAGACGGGGAAACCATCCAACCCCACAGTGATCGTTCCCCAATCAGGTGCAGCACCCCAGTACCCCTTTCAGACACCCATGTTGCCTATGTATCCCCCATATTTCAACACGTCCTATCCCCCACCCCCGATCGCCAGTTCTCAGGTAGTAAATCACCCAGGGAAAGGGAAGGGGAAGGGAAATGATAATCCAGGACCGGAAAAAAATAAGCAGGGAGGAGGGAAGAGGTTTAGGGGTAAAAATGTCTGTTATGAGTGTGGGGAGGAGGGACACTTCGCAAGAGAATGTTCCCACCGCTATGCACATGTACAGGCTGCAGTGGTGGCAGCCATGCAGATGGCCTCTACCACTCAAAAGCCAGCCAAATATGTTAACCAGGGGGAATAGAAACGCCGGATGAGAGGTTCTGCCTCTCCATCTCAGTGGCGGGGATGGAGATGCGTGCCCTCATTGATACCGGCGCATCAAGGAGTCTAATGCGGGAGGATGTATGGAGAGCCTTTTGCAAAACCCATCATCGGCCTCTCGTATTGACAAAGGGGGAATCTCTTAAATCACTCTCTGGTCATGATCTTAAAACTGAAGGGCAAGCGATAGTTAACTTGGGGGGTAGCTCATTTCCAGTTTATATTGTAAGAAAACTTCACCATGAACTGCTTCTGGGGGATGATGCCTTATTTATATTAGATGCCCAAATTAGCTTCAGAAAAAGAAAGGTAATTTTGGAAGGAAAAAGTTACAGAAGGCAACAAGTGGGTAGTGCAGATCAAGAATTCGCCTCTATCCACACAGAGGCAGAAGCATGGGAAGAAAAATACCCCGCTGTTTTTGGCATAGGAAAGCAGGGAAAATTAGGTACCTTTAAAGATGTGAAAATGCACATAGATACTGGAAATGCACGCCCAATTAATCAACGCCCCTATCGTTTGCCCCTGGCCAAGAGAAAACTTGTAGATAAAGAATTAGATGAAATGCTGGAGCTGGGAGTAATAGAACCCAGCAGCTCAGCATGGGGAAGCCCGATATTGTTGGTCCCAAAGAAAGATGGGAGCAATAGACCTTGTGTCGATTTCAGAAAACTAAACTCTGTAAGCAAAAAGGATGCTCATCCACTTCCAAATATTCAAGATATTTTTGACAGTTTAGCAGGATCAACTGTCTTTTCCACCATCGACCTAAAAAGCGGCTACTGGCAAGTAGAGATGGACCCGGATAGCATGGAAAAGACAGCGTTTGTGTGTCATAGGGGCCTATTTCAATTCCGTAGGATGCCTTTTGGACTCACTAACGCACCAGCCGTCTTTCAACGGGCCATGAACAAAATGTTTTCGGAATTTATTGGCAAATTTTGCATGACTTTCATAGATGATATTGTAATCTATTCCAAATCTGAAGAGGAGCATGATCACCATTTGGCTCTGGTGTTTGATAAATTAGAAGAATACGGAATTACAGTCAAAAAGAGTAAATGTATTTTCAAACAAGAGAAGGTAGATCTCCTCGGCTACCAAGTTTCAAAAGATGGAATTAATTCCCACCCAGATAAATGTAGTGCTATCAGGGATATGCTACCTCCAGAGGATGTGAGCGGAATTCGCTCCTTCCTAGGAATGACTGGGTATTACCGTCAATGTATCCCAGATTATGCTAAGGTAGCTCATCCCTTGGTCAAACTTACCAAAAAGTATGCCAGGTTCGAATGGTTGGAAGAGCAGCAAAGCTCATTTGAAACTCTGAAGGAATTACTAACTTCAGATAGAGTAATGGCGCACCCCCAGTTGGATAAGCCTTATCGTCTCTATAGCGATGCGTGTGATTACGCAATAGGGGCCATATTGGTCCAGTCTGATAGTGAAGGCATAGAGAGGCCAGTTCAGTATATCTCTAAACAACTCTCTGGGCCACAACTCAATTGGGCTACGATTGAAAAGGAAGCTTATGCAATCGTGTATGCCTTAAACAAGCTCAGACCTTATCTACAGGGTAGCGAATTCAAAATTTACACTGACCACAAGCCTTTAAAGTCTCTGTTTGTGGGAGAAGTTAAAAACACCAAAATTCAAAGATGGGCGGTATTAATAGCAGAGTTTGGGGCTCCCATTGAATATAGGAAAGGGGCAAACAATATCCGGGCAGACATGCTTTCTCGAATAAAAACAAACCCCAAGAAGGAAGGGCCGACTCTCAGTTCTCTTGAAGTCTGTGCCTTGGAGGAGATAGATGAAATTCCTTGGGAATTTGATAAACTCGAGAAAGACAAAATACGTTTAGAACAGAGGGAGTTGGAACAATTTCAACAGGGGATGGAGGATGAGGGGGATTACACCATAATTGATGGCATGCTGTTTACTCTCACCCCTCCCCCAGGCAAGCCAGCCTACCCCCGCCTGGTCCTGCCACCCTCAGCTAGGCATAGAGTAGTGAGGCGCGCCCACACTGAAGTAGGCCACCAGGGCATGAGGAAGACCCTAGATAGGATCCAAGAGGCTTATAAATGGCCCACCATGAGAAGAGATACCTATAATGTCTTAATCCGATGCGCTAGGTGTGCTGTAAACAGAGTGGGTAGGGCGCGTGTACCTCCTACTGCGATGCCAATAGCAAAATATCCTGGTCAGATACTGGGAATGGATCTCTGTGGTCCCTTCCCAGTCTCTGATAAAGGTAACAGATACATCTTGACTGTAATAGATCACGCAACTGGCTGGGTAGAAGTCAAACCCATACCCTCCAAAGCAGCTAAAAACATTGCTGATTATCTGGCTAATGAATATGTCCCTAGGTATGGCCCCCCAGAGGTGCTCATCACCGACCGGGGACTTGAATTTATGAACCAGCAAGTGGAAGGGTACCTTAAATCCATAGGCACTGAAGTAAGGCATTCTACAGCTTTTCACCCCCAGACAAACGGTAAAATCGAAAGATTTAACAAAACTTTTAAAAATATACTAAGAAAATTCATCAATGCAAGACCAGCAGAGTGGGAGAGCCATTTAGGTC
The DNA here is from genome assembly GCA_942159475.1 of Sthenelais limicola. Lineage (NCBI taxonomy): Eukaryota > Metazoa > Annelida > Polychaeta > Phyllodocida > Sigalionidae > Sthenelais > Sthenelais limicola. The sequence goes on from OW804101.1 coordinate 16,424,689, forward strand.
CAACCCTCTGGGCACATAGAGTCTCCACTTCTTGTGTAACTGGTTTTACACCATATTTTTTAACTTTTGGCACCAATCCAAGATATCCCTTTTCTAAAATATTCCCCACTCCAGAGGGAACAGAAGATGCCGTACTCAGTGAGCGCCTACAGGCCTTAACAGATGCGTTCAGAGAAGCTGCTGAGCGCACTGAGGCCAGTAGAGTGGCTAATTATGAGAGATTAAGGGCCAGAGCAAATGCAAAGGATCTAAAAATAGGGGATCATGTGGTGGTGCTATCAGGCACCAGCGCTCCATTAGATCCCAAGTGGGATCATGGTTATGTAATAACGGGGATAAGGGGTACCACCCTAACTATGAGGGGACCCCAGGGTGAACGCAGGCGTATAAATAGGGATAGGGTAAAAATGGTATCTGGGGAAATAGAATGGGATATCCTGAGAACTAGGCAACCGAGGGCGGGTCAAGGAAAGAGAAATAAGGCTCGGAGACAAGCCCAAAAAGCTCAACAAGTTCATGTTCCACCACCTCCCCCACCCCAGCCTAGGGCAGTGCCCGACACTGTTTATTTACCCATACCAAACATGCCTCCTCCAATTCAGATAGAACAGGAAGACCAAGCGAGAGCAGAGCAACCAGAGGACGAGCACATGCACGTGGAGGACGAGGACCAAGTGCCACGCCCACCTCAACCACAACAAGTGCCACGCCCACCCCAGCAGCGACCGCCGAGGGAGAAGGTGCTAGTACTAGCTTCACCCAAGCCAGTTACATTGCGCCGACCCCTGCCACCAGCCGTTGCTGTGGAGACTGCTCCCCCGCGCACACCACCACCAGGTCCTGTTACAAGGTCAAGGGCAAAAAGAGGGAGGATAGAGACCCCAACCAAGTGCCCTAAACCCAAGGCCTTGACCACCACCTCTGAATGCACTGAAAAGAGGATCAAAGTGTTCCACCCTCTAGGCTCTACTAAGAGGGGAAGGCCTGACTCCTCACCAAACCCAGCCACGCCCACTTCGCCCGTGCAGAGGCCGAGGAAGCTGCCCTGTATACCCCCACCATCGCCACCACCATCACCACCACCTACACCCCCACCCCCACCGTCACCCCCACCACAGCCCCAACCATGGGAGTTCGACCCAGGGGCACCACCCGTGACGGACTTCCCTCAACCTACACCTTCCAGTCCCTCCTCATAATCACCCTGGCTATGATGGCTAATGGCGATTTGTTTGAGGAAGAAGGGGTGTTGGTGTATGAGGAAGGGGAGGTCAGAGCCCTGACCGCGACTTGGACAACAGTGATCGTTCTACACCCCCCCACGCCCCCTCCTGTCAGTGCTTGGGTCTCCGTCCTAAGAAGGCGAATTGGAGAACTCAGACAGGCGGAGGTTGTGGGAGACGGAGATGTCAGTGCCTGGGAGGAGCACATGGGTTTCCTCCAGGCAGAGATTCCAACACCAGTCCAACAAGACACCCGAAGGAAGAGAGGCCTATTCAATTTTGTGGGCTCGCTAAGCCGTGCCTTGTTTGGCACCGCTACTGTAGGACAGGTGAACGAATTAAGGTCTGCAGTACAAGAAGCTCAGGCTAGCGAGAGCGCATTGGCCCATTGTCAGGAAGAAATGGTGTCGGTGTTGAATCAGACAAGGCTCTACATGACAGAGAACCGCTTGGACATCGCGCAGCTCCAAGCTGCAGCAAGTAACATCTCCCGCCAAGTGACAGACATTCTAACACAGTTAAATGGTTTCAGTAAAGATATTCATAGAATTCATATGAAAAGGGAAGTGGATATTCTATTGCAGCGAGTGAGTAGGGCGGTGGAAAATTACCACCGTCAAAACGAATTATTTTATCGCCAGCGCATTCAGCTGGAAAGGGGATTCTTAACAGACCAGATTTTACCACTGGCCTACTTATCAGAAATATTGTCTAAATTACAAGAAGGGAAACATTACACCCCACAAGATAACCGCTGGTATTATAGACACCTGAACGTTCGACTATTATTAGACGGCGAACAGGAGCTAATATACCAGACAGTAATTCCGGCAGTTTCAGGCACTCAATTTTTACACTATAGATTAAAGTATTTTCCGGTCCCATATGGTGCTGACCACCTGAGAAAGTTGGTAGGAGAAGAGAAGGTGGCCCTAGATAGCATATCCAGCGCGTCATTTCTTCCTCAGCATTGTATCGGGTTTGAACCCCAGATTTGCTCAGCTGCAATAGAGCATCTAACCCCGACCTGCGAAACAAATATTATTTTAGGTAAAAAGCCAGACCTTTGTAAGGCGCAGATTGTAAAAAGAAATAACTTAACAAACCAAGTGTTTAGAGAGGGAGAGTCCATTTCTTCTGTAATTCTGGCTATTTATGAACCTCTGGAAACAATCTTGAGGTGCCCTGGGCAAAAACCAGTGATACAAACGTATCATCGGCATGCCAGGGTGATTTTAGAAGGCGGTTGTCTCCTGGTCGGAAAGGATTGGCGTGTGAGTAGCATCCAACGCCATGAGTCCCATATAACCCTCCCCATCCCCAAGATTATGCCCCTCCCCGGGTTTAATCTGACTTATGGCAAATTATCCCTTTACCCCCATTTAGATCAGCAATTGACTTTCCTGCCAAGAGCTGAAATACCCTTACTAGCCCTGACAGATTTTCCTAAACCCATTTCCCCCCTGATTTCCTCCACCCCTTGGTCCGAAAGTTCTATCTGGGGTATAGCCACTCTCATCCCCACTCTCCTAGGAGTCATGACCCTGGGAATAATCTACCTCCGCCGAAAGGGGCTCGCCCCAAGAGGCAAGGTCAACCTTTTGTGTTGTCTGAGAAACCTTAAGCCCCGAGAGAATATCCCAATAGGACCCCCAACCCACCACCCTGTAGCCCTAGCCCTCCAAGACCTAGATCGAGAGGAGGGAGAGGCCACTCCAGGCGCTAGGACTGGCTCTCGTTCCCTCGAGCATATCCCTGCCCCCTCCCCCGCCTCACCATATTACGCTGCCAATTTCGGACTGACCAGGATGAAATAATTAGTCTACCAATGTTTATTGGGTTTCTCTGGGGTAACAAACACTTTTTGAACTTGTCTGTAACTTACTCTTGTTTAATATTTACTATTAATTTTTGTTCTGTCCTCTTCTCGGGTGCGAGGGAGATCACAGAACACAGAGTAGTATACCTGGGTGAAATCCATTTTCTCTCTCGGGAGGAAATGGTGGAATCCGTGAACAAGGATCCAGCCCAAATAGGTATTTTTATTTCAACTCTCATTGTGAGAAGTTGTTTTTACACAAACAGAATCGGTCGAGACAGAGGAGCCTGAGAGGAAGCACCATGGAATCGAAGCCCTCACCTTGTCTCCGACCATTCTGCTTTGAAGAGGTATTTTTCCAAATAATAAGAGTTTATACGTGATGCTACAGTAAAGTCGACATGTGTTCTGTAGCGTTTGAGGTTAAAAATGGAAATATTGTAGTGTTGACTACCCAACCGCTCTCACTCTCCATGGCCAAAGGAGGAGAGCGAAAGAGACGGGCGTCCTGTCGGTCAGCGACGAGGTCCAGCGGGGGCCTCGGCTGACCGGCCGGGCAGAGGAGACGGCGGTGACGACCGTATTGGAGAACTTTGTGAGTACTAGCTCAGTACAAAGGAAGACATTTAACAGTGTTCAGAAGCACACTTAAAAACACAGAGACTTCTCTTACATAATATTCGACTAAAAGACTTTTTAGTGCAGGGTGATGGCCTCTGATATAAATGAACACTCCTTTTAATAGAGCCACTCCCTTTGGAAACTTTCTATCTTGACCCGTTAGGTCTACAGATATAATAATTTATAATACTTTTACTTTACCCTTTTCTATGATTTTGTGTGTGTAAATTATGTAACCTTATTTCTATTTCTCTTGTCTGGTTGGACTGGGTTGATCAGTGGCTAAATATTTTGTTCGAAAGAAAGCTTTCAACAAAAATAAAATATGGGACGAATGTAAAGAATTGGCATCTTTGGATCCCAGACCCGACCTATTTAGCCCTGATCATGGTCAGGGCACGCACGCCACACGTGGCCTGGCCAGGAGGGAGGGGGAGATGAGCCACTCAGGGCTCACCCCACCTCCCCCAGCCCGACCTAATTACTTATACACTGCTCTGGGGTATCAAGAGGGGGGAAGGGCCAAGAGGGAGGGGGGCTGGCACGAGCCATGGGATCCATGAGTAAGGGGTGGGAGGGGGAAGGCTGAGGAGAGGGATCCGACCTGCATGCATTCCATATATGGTCTCTGCCTGGGGAGCAGAGGTCGGCGTGTGGGCAAGGAAGATTCTCTCTCCCTCAACCAATTAGAGGGAAGGGGAAGAGCTAGTGGAATATTTCCTGGGTTTGATTGTATGAATAATTCATGATTGTGGAGTATAAAATAAAGTGACCATTCGGACCTAGGTACTCTGTTACTCGCTGAGTCACCACCGCCTAGGCCGAATCCAGACGAACTACAACCTCGGACTTCTTGTCTCACTTCTTCATCTTACTGAACCTATGGGCTAAAAACCCTTAGTCTTCTTTACAATCGGTTTGATTATATGTTGATCTGTACTTTGAACCTCATGTTCGTCCTAAATGTGGATTATTTGAGAATATTGGAAGCGAATTGTACATTTTCTGGCGACATTACTCAATCAATCTCAGCTCTGTACATTTGTTTTTGTTTTTAAAGATGTTTATTGAGCACAGTGAAATTATGTAAACACTATTCTCATTCGAGGCTGATATGAGTGAAACAGAAATATACATTCATTACAACAAGAGGAAATTTATGATATATAATTCATATCCATAAAGAAGGCATTGATCAGAGAAAATAGAGACACACATATAAAAACCATCACCCGGGCAGCACTAAAATCCGAGGAGATTCACGAGTGTTTATCATAGACAATATACAAAAACAAACATGATGTTATTCTTGTGTGTTGTTGCAGATATGTGAAGTTGCTGGCTCCGTCCGATCACGCCTCGTTCTTCTCTGAAGTGAACACGAAGATTATGGTCTGGGGCTGCATCCTACTGCTGTTTGTCATCTACCTTGGACCTGTTTATGGTTGGGGGGAGTACTCCTTCCTTAGAGGTAAGAATCATTCATATAATACAGAGGGGGGGGGAGTAAATCACTAATGAGTTATGTGGTGCAACCAATCTGGGTTTTTTTTACTAAGATCACGGCTGAATCTCAGATTCATGACACGATTGTTTTCTATTTTCATGATTGAAAGCATAATTGATCTGTTAGCTAACTTGTTGGTTTTAGTCGCTTAGAATATTGCTTAGAATATTGCCCTTGTTGTTTCACCACCTGTAACCAGAATTGTTGGAATATGAACCTTCATAATTGACTTGAAGATGAGATCAAGCGAATTCGAATGATAGTAAAGAGTAGGACATTTAATAAGTAATTCGATATTTTTAGTTCGATATTTTTATTTTTGAGAAAAACGTTTGCAATATTTGTGGGTGGACAATTACTAGTAAAGGAGCTAAATATACTCTATAGGATGACCTTAGAAGTACATGGATATATTTAATAAACTGGCTTGAAATGTGGTACATGTACTGACCTAACGCTGTAGATATCCAAAGAATGAGAACGTTCCTACAAAGAGATCTTGTGAATAAATCACTTCGAAAAATATCCTTTTTGCGACTGATGACTCATTTTCTTGTAACACATCACACATAATTGCAAAGTGTGCAGTAGTTGCAGCAATAAAAAGGCTAGAAATGGATATTTCCCCCGAATATTATCGCTTGTAATAACTACCAGGTCCACAACATCCAGAGATTATGGACCGATGGAGATGAGAAAATAACTGCAATACCTTGCCATCTCAAGGCTACCGAGGATTACATTATTGAGAGCTTCGTACAGAGCAATAAATACAGACCAGGCTTCGCTGGTGTATTCATATGTGATGTGTTCCAGGAAAATGAGTCTCAAGTCGCAAAATTGATATTTTTTAAAGTGTTTTTTTCTCAGGATCGCTTTATCTAAATGTTCTGATTCTTAGGCAGTTTAGCACTTATGGTCATATGAATCCATGTAACAAATTTTGGGACATTGTATTAGATAATTCTATTCTTCCGTTTTGAAGGCCTTTGTATGGAGTATATTTAGTTACTTTACTGGTAAAAATAAAAATATCAAACTTAAAATATAGAAATACTTATAAGGTATCCTAGTGTTTAGTATCATTGGAATCACCTTGACTGTCCGCTTTTTCCCAGGAAAAAAGGGAAAAATTACTTCTATCGACCCCAAGACCCATTGCAACAGCCATATCTGTTCTACGCTTTGCATCTAGTGATTCGTATTATTATTGGCTCGTTCTCCTTATTTTACCCGGTGAAAAAACTTTTCATTTATTAAAATCGTCCTAGGTACCATTTCTGTACACTTTAGTTCAGGCGGATTTCTCCAATTGTTCTCACTCAATAAACAGTGTCTGTAAATACAGGAGCTAATATTCCACTCGGCATCGAGATTCCGCCATAGCCACTGTCTTGTTCACGCATTTTAGTTCCGAGACAAGCCGCTCCGGTGGTACCGTCGGCAACACTTCTGTAGTTACATCAACTGACACCAGCGGCGCTGTTCACTGACTGAGTGAACAGCACCAAGGCCCGGGTGGGGTGGGGGGAGGGGAGTGGAGGGGAGTGCATCATCTGTTTTTCTTCTCATTCTCTGCTAACGTAACCATAGCCAATCATACAAATCCTACAAATCTATCTCGCAGCGGTTATATATCTGGATCTACTCTTTTCAAATATGGTGATATATCAAAATCCATATTTTGCGACTTATGTTTCTGGGTGGGTAATTACTAGTAAAGTAACTAAACATAATCCATATGAAGGCTTTCAAAACGCAAGGATATATTTAATACAATGTCCTGAAATTTGATACATAGATTTATATGACCAAGTGTGCTAGACTCTCGAGAAAACAGAACATTTGAATAAAGCAATCTTTCAAAAAAGTCACTTTGAAAAATATTAATTTTGTGACTTGTGACTCATTTTCTTAAAACACATCACAATTATCCTACCCGGATGTTGTCATGCGTTGCTTCCAGTAGTCGACATTCTGATCTAGAACATGGTTGAAACTCAAACAATTTCCCCCAGGATATTCATAACCAGTTATGAAACAGAGCAATGGATACTCACTTGTTTTATTAGCCAGGTATATATATCCCCCATCACAGGAAACTGCAGGCAGGATAAATAAGGGCTGGGGCAAGGCCGTATTCATGATCACATACTAAACTCCTCCTGCTTCCCACAAACAATAGATTTCCTATCTTATCCCCTAAAGCCTGGGTTCCACTGCCCCGCTACTTCTCTCACTACTGCTCCCCTTAGTATGACAGTCTTTTGCTACCCTTTCTTTAGAAGCCGAAGCAAGAGAATGAAAGTAACCGAAATGGGTGCTATTGCCATGTTACTTCTACCGCTACTCTTTTCAGAAATGTGAGCAGACAACATTTTATTTTCACATGGAAATGAATGCATCAAGTAGTGTGAGAAGTAGCGTAGAGTGATGCCAGTGCCCCGCGTCACCTCCCGCTACTCCCCGTTACCTCAGCTAGCAACTAGAGACTGTTTCCCATCAAACATGTTTGATAGAAGCAGGAGCCCTCTACGCTTCTAAAATCAGTTAAAAGTAGCATCCCCGTTACTGCCTCGTTACTGCCCCATGACTGCTCCCGCTTCTCTAATCAAGAAACAGGAGAAGTGGGAGAAGTAGCAGGGCAGTGGAACCCAGGCTTAAGTGAAGCATAAAACTGCCTCGCTATGCCCTCGCTACCTCTGCCTTGGTCATTTTACTACCTTTCCTTGTGATTTACTGATTTTATAGCATGTTTTACTGATGTGATGTTGCGAGTGAACATTGAGGGAGATTATGACAGCGGTCTGGTGTATGGAAGTTGTGTGGAAAAGGTACTCAATTAACAATACATGCACTGCCAGAGCCTTTTGAGCCACCAGTGGCTGGGGAAATCTCTCTGCCCATCCAGCAGTGAACTGAATTGAATTGACAAATACTTTATTTTGTCTGAAGTACTTGTATATATGTTTCTGTTTATGCATAAAATGTTTTTTCACAATACAGACATCACACAGGGAATGTTAAAAGGACAGATATATTATAATGCATTTCTAGTGGTTAATATGGAACGCCATAAGCCCGCATTGTGGTATGGCCTAGCTGTGTCTCACACATTAAGTGGAACTGAGGATGTAAACAGATTTGTGTATATTATATAACGTGTGTGATTATTGAATGGTATCTATCTATGAAGAAGAAATATGAAAGTGTTTGATATGATGTGAATTGAATTGAATTGAAAAACATTTTATTGCAATACATTTGTTGCCAATCGAAGGAGATCTCCTGCTAATTTGGAGGTTTCAATTCCCATTCGGTCTTTGTCTTACATTGTCCTTGGGTAGAGTAACAATGTCATCTCAGTCATAGACTGCCGATGATTCTCTACATGAATACAGTTTGAGAATAATAAAACTATGGCGTATGTAAAATGCCACAATAACTTTAACAAAAGGATTCACTTGAGTATTTGATTTATACATGTGAAAGCTACAAATGAAGACTAGTTTGATAATTGGGCTATAGTAGACCCTTCTATGATTTATCAAACGTTTGTAGTGTCCACGGTGGTAGGATCTGGTGTACAGCAGCCTCGATAGCTCAGTAGTAGCAAAGTAAATTCAAAGGTCAGGGGATCGGTTCCCCGTCTAGGCAAGGCTGTTTTTCAGGGTGTTCACTACACATTCATCAAACAAACAAACTTATAGGACACTGATAAACTCATCAAGTAAAATATTCACAAGACAGACTAAAGGGCCTGGTCCACTAAGCCGATTCTAGTCGGCTTTTTAGTGGGGGTTTGATAGTGGGTTATATTTTCATTTGTGGTATAGTGATAATAAAATGTATGTTCTTTCAGACTCTCATCATGGGTTTATAAAACAGAATCAAACCTGATCCAGAGCATTTCCTTTCACTGACAAATCCGTTTAAAGCTTTCTAATTCATCCTCATATTTCCTAATATTCAATTTTTCAATTTTTTACAGGAAAAATCGACCTCACACTCCAGTTGGTTTTTAACATATCAGAATCGACGGAGGAAGTGGCAAAAAGCAGACAAGCCACATTTACATTCTTCCAGACGATGCTGAGGAATCCCTCAAGTCCAACGAGCTCCCAGACCATCGACCATCTTGTTACCTTCTTTGAGAAGACTCACAACCTCGAATTGCGGCGGCCGCACCTCTCAGAAAAAGGTTTAGTTCTGCCAATGCGCGCTCCGACGAGGGAGGCGCTGCAGTGCCTGTGGCACGAGTTTGAGGCTGGCCACCTGGTGACAGAAGTGCGAAGCATGGTTGAGGTGAACGTGACGGGGATGGAGAGTTATGGGGGAGTGTACGAGGTCTCTGTGGGCATGGAGAAGGAGGAGTATACACTCTACAGCCAAGTACATATGCCTTATCAAGGTAAGCTCATGGGTAATCGTGTCTAAATATGATGTGTTTCAGGAAAATGAGTAACTATATTTAAGTAGATGAGTAATGTATTTGGTAGTAGTATATAAAAAGTTAATACTGAGGTTATGGTTCACCAATGTGACCTTCAAGTCTCCAGACAAATGAATAACTATTCAATTTCAAGTACACAACATAATGCTTAAGGGTATTTATTTACTTTTAAGTCTTTAATTTCCCCCTTTACTTTTCGCCATATATATAATATGAGTCATTCTCACCAAATAGGTGCACACCCCACTTTGCCCAAAACTTGGTAGAGGTAGTTTCTGATCTTAAAGACGAATGAATTGTCATGATACATCCGTCTTGACATGGGGCTTCATGCCATATACTTTGGTGTACCTGTGATATCATATGGGTGAAATCGTTTGAAAATGTGCAATTCGCCTTCAGCAATGCTCCCAAATAACCCAAATTTAATACAAAAAATGACGTTCAACATTCAGCTCAACATAACCAAACAGATTGTCTGAATCAAGGCAATATCAAATTTATTTAGATATACCTAGTATTAGCCATTTTCCAGCCTAATTTAGCAGCATTACCTCAATGTGTAGATCTGCCCATTGTACATTTTCTGAAAATCTGACCCATGGATCTGTTGGATATATACATACATGACCCCACATATAACTCCATGGATTCTACTTTTTTAAGTTTATACACTAGGGGACAAAGAATTGTCATTTTTCCTACTTTTGGCTCCATTTTATAATAGAGGGAAAACAGTTAAAATGTAATTAGCTAAATGTAATTAGCTTCTCTCATTAATTCCAAGTCTATTGTTTTTCCTCCAACCTCCAACAGAGGGTGCAACATGCAGCCTTGACTACAGTGACGTCAACAAACACGTGTACAGCTTCGTGGGTTTCGCGGGCTTCGTGAACCTCGTCCTTCCCGCCGTTTTCATGGCCTACTGCTACATCCGCATCTTCCACGCCGGACTACAGAAAATCTGCATGTTCTCGCGGGACGGGATCTCGCCCGAGGATGGGATTTGGACGCGAGTTCTGGCCTATACTGGTTTCTCGTCCCTCATCTGCCACATCCCGTTCACACTGTGTAGCCTGTGTTCTGGACGAGGTGTTTATGTGCCCACTTTGGTACACTTCAGTGCGACTGTTGTGCTGTATTTAAGCACTTGCCTTCTTGCCTGTTTCTACCTATGCGCCACCAAGATAAGCACAGGGGGCTATGATGACACTCGCTGTTCGTGTTTAGGCAGGAGGAATATGAATGTGTTCGGGGAAATCCATCAAAGACTCTTGTCCAGGCCCAATAGTGCTACCAACTCCCCCTACCGGCCAAACAAGAACATTTCACCCAGTGTTATTCTGAAGACTTCATCTGTGAACGAGACTCAAGTATGATAGACTGCTGCATTAGTCTTGATACATTACAGTCTGGGTTATATGTCTTGATACATTACAGTCTGGGTTATATGTCTTGATACATTACAGTCTGGGTTATATGTCTTGATACATTACAGTCTGGGTTATATGTCTTGATAGGCAGGGGATAAACCATGACCTTCAGGAACTGCCAGGGAGCCAGGAGATGTGTAGTGTTGTGACCGATGTTTAATATAAGCTCAAATATGAGCAACTCTCAGTGTATTATTCCTGCATGTGATATTGCTGATAAACCTGCCTACTGTAATGCTGATATCCCATCTGCCTACTCAATTGTCTGTTCTGGGGAGAATATTGTTTTATTGTTCATGGCAGCATCAAGTTGTTTGGAACAGACTGTAAAATTTTGCTTATATTTCTATATTTTTCAAAAAGACTATTGTGTATGAGAATATGTAAACATTTGGGTCAGATTAGCAAGAAGTTCAATTGGACAAACTACACCATTTAAAGAAAATAAACTGAAATATTTAAAGACAAATCTAGAAACGACACGATGGAGAGTAGTGAGGAGGTCTTCCCTACATGGCCACCCCGCCACTCCTCTCCACCTACAGAACCAGCACAAACCAGCGCAAGGCTTACCATAGAGCTTACCGCAGCCAGTGGAGACCACCCTTACACTCAGCAGGAGCTTACACAAAACAGCATAACATAGATAGAACTGAAAGAGGAGTTTAAGAAACTTTACAATGATTCTAGTCCACACTGTATTAATACATTGTACTGATTAAATGTCTTTCCGTGTGAAAGGCCTGCATACATCTCAAAAGCTACCATGCTAGAAAAAAAACTGTACTGATTAATCTGGTGAAGATAATGATCTAGGTATGCTATATAAATAAACTAACAAAAGCTATGAACATTCTTCTTGCCTGGCTAAGCTGAATAACCAACATCAACTCCCTCTGACTTATTCATTTAATTTAATGCCTGAATTACTGGGCGATTCTCCACTACAACATATCCAATTAGAGCTGTGGAGACATATATGTATAGATCAACTTGATCAACCCCTGAGTTCAGTTCTTTCTTCTTTATGGGCAGATTTTCAGAAAATGTACAATCGGCAGCTGTACACATTTAGTAAATTCGGCTAAATTCGGCTGCAATTTGGCCAACACTAGGTAAATTCGAGTATATTTGGCATTGCATTGATTCTAGCAATCTGTTTGGTTAGGTTGAACTGTATTTTGAACTTTATTTTCGTCTGAAATTTAGGTTATTTCAGGGGATTGGTGAAGGTGAATTGTACATTTTCTGGAAGCACCGCTGGGTAGGACTGCCTCAGCAAAAGTGAGGTAGCATTACACTTAGCACGAGCTTACACAAAACTGCATAATACAGATAGAACTGAAAGAGCAGTTTAAGAAAATATACAATGATTCTAGTCAACACTGTATTATTTTAGAATAAGTTGCTCTATTCTAATAGTCATTTTCGGCAATCACTCGGCGAGGAATACATGGAGAACTAAAAACATTTCCTTGCTTTTAATGTAGTTATATTCAGGCACGATGTTGGTACAATAGTAGAGCAAGGCAAGAGTCCTCCTCTATTCACATTCACATGAGGTTGTATAGCCTAACCAAGAATAACCTTCAACAAGGTAACTTACTGGGCGACCATTTTCAAAGCTTTCTATGGACAATTCTTTGGCTTTCTCTGTCGCATATATAGCACATAATTATAAAGCTAAACTGGCATTTACCATAGCATCTGTCAATGAATCCCTTAAAGGTTGCTTAATCATGATGAAAGCTAGTTTTATCAATTACATATCCAAATAGCAGCTGTGGGGTCATGTATGTATATATCAACCCCTGAGTTCTGTTTTTTCTCTTTATAATACAACGTGCAACCTAGTGAAAGAGCCCTTTTAAACTCCATGTTTTTTTTATGAAACAGTTCGTGCATTCGTTACAGTCGCCGAGTATAACACCACAACAGTGTCTTATGTTGTATGACCATGCCGATGAAAGCTTGGTCTACTCATCTTTCCCAACAAAACTCGATCAGTTCTGTCTCCTAATCCAAGAACCTTCCTCAGTAACTAAATGTAGAGACACAGTTTTATGGTAGTTGATTTAAAATGGTTTCAATGTAAAGTTTCATTTCATTGTTATATGTACTAAATAAAGTTTATATATATTTATACTATTATTATTATTATTATTATAAAATTAAATATTTTGTATAAAAACTTGTTTGCGATCTATCTGACAACCTCAATATTTCCATAGCAAGATTATGAAGTAAAATCGAATTTTCAGTGGCGATAGGGGACTTGCAAGAATGTTGTCTTGATTCGCATGGAATTATTGGAGTTGAATGTCAGGTTAAATGCTATAGAAGTTGTTACTTGTTTAACATGTAATATTTTACCTGTGCTCTAATTTAGCTAACCATGTGCTATACATGGAATGTCAAGTCTTCATCTCTCCCATCATAAATTGGGATTTCTTATACCAGCAAAAGTATTGGTGAAAATATTGTATGTACATCTGAAAAATAAAATGTCTAAATATTTGACTTAAACAGAATCCATCCCAGCATGCAATGTAACAGACATGCGCAGTGGCACATACAAGGTAGCTATTAGCGAGATTAGTCCGAAAAAATGTTTTGACGCCCTGCTGATACAGAAGAACTTGCAACACCGTAACTCAGTATACCTTGCCATTATTAGAGAATTGTATCCTTATAATAATCCACTTAGCAATACTTTTACTATAACTAACCTAGGGCAGTCAAGCATGGCACCAATAGGGGATTTGCATAGCCGCCATTTTGAATCTAAATTTGTATGGAATTATGGGATTAATGGTACAGTCTAAAATCTATAGAAAACATGCCATTTTCAGCATGGACTATTTATCAATGCTCTAATGACTTAGTAATGTCAATATCCATGTGTTATTCATGTTACCATGACACAAGTCTCCATCTTTCCCATCATGCACTTGGTTTTCATGGCTCATTTATACAAGCTCTGATATTGATGAAAACATTCTTGCAATTTTCGATATCAGAATTCATCCCATGATGCACTGTAACAGACATGCGCAGTGGCTCATGTAAATCCCCTATTAGGCCAAGAAAACAAAGAGTGTGAAAGAAGCAATATATTGTGTGTGGCCTATTCCAAGATTGATACCAAACCCCAAAAGTCCAATAAACTCCCAAATCATCACAAAGTAGTTCTAAAGCTAGGCCTGTGACTGCATAATTATTCTATAGATGGTAATCCCTCTTCAATCTGGACACTTCATCATTATGGACAGCTGGGGCAGGTCTCTTTGATTTAACTATGGTAGTGATGACTCTTTAATCCGGACACCCTGCCATTATATACAATAGGGGATTTGCATAGCCGCCATTTTGAATATTGATTCGCATGGCGATATGGGACTAATGGTACAGCAGTATAAAATCGATAGAAATCATATAATGTTCAGCATGGATAATCTATCAATGTTCTAATGTCAATATCCATGTGTTATGCATGTTTTAATAACACAAACCTCCATCTTTCCCACCATACATTTCGTTTTCGTTTATACCAACTAAGATATTGGTGAAAACATTCTTGAAATTTTCGATAAAATATTGTCAAATATTTGTATGTCACATTTCAACAGAATCCATCCCAGGATGCACTGTAACAGACATGCGCAGTGGCACATGCAACTCCCCTATTATAGGGCCAGTCCTTTCTATGTAATTTCTACTGTAGTGACACCCCTTTAATCTGAACACTTCACAAGTATAGACATTTAACAGGACCAGTCAGTCCTTTATATTTACAATTTCTATTGTAGTGATGCCTCTGTAATAAATCAACCATTGTGAACAGTTAGGGCCCGAGTTAGGGCCAGTCCCCGTTACTGTAGATTTCTATTCATGGTGACCCTTCTCTACTACAGACACCTCGCCATTATTTTGTTTATTATTTCTTTTAAAAGATTTTATTTATACTGGGTCACCGAGTCCCTTTACAAGGTTTTTCACTGGCCCCAGATAATCCGTGAGTTCATGGTTATAAACAGGTCAGTGATACTTATCTTATGATGTCTTCATTAAAATTATACATATGGGTAGATTTCCAGAAAATGTACAATTCGCCTTCACCAATCCTCTCAAATAACGAACATTTAGTACAAAAAATGAGCTTCAAAATACAGTTCAACATAACAGAACTGATACTTTAAATCAATGCAATCCAAAATATACTCAGATATACCTGGTATTCATAATTTTCAGCCAAATTTAGCAGAATTTCCTAAAGGTGTAGATCTGCCAATTGTATATTTTCTGAAAATCTGATCCATATTTTTAATAATGCAAATGATTATAATACGTTATGGATATTATATACTATGGACAATGTATTGACTAACTTAACAAGAGCCAGTTCATTTACTGTATATTATGAGTGCCATTATGTATGTACAAATTATTTCCATCAATATTCATCACATTAATTTTACAGTATTAGGTTGGAAAACGGGACAAAGAAAGTTTACATATTCTTCAACACCATCTGTAAAAGTGCATAATTTACAGATCTTCCAGGTTACCCATTGCCATAGAGTGTTGGATAATAGTCCTTGTTTGGGGGTTGGTGCTTTTAAATAAGTCTTTTAGACAATTTTACCTTGCAAACATACAATATAGTGTTTAAACAAATTAGCTTCTTAAAACCAGAATCACCAGAATCTTAATTAATGGTGACAGTAAAATGTTACTTTGAGAGTTCAAACACTCCACCCTCTTATATTATTATGACTGAAGTCCATATGCTTCAAGGTATATAACAACTTTTATTCAGTAATCAAATAAATGGTACAAAATCGGATTAGCCATCTACACTGTAGTTTTTCCTGGTCAACCCTGAAAATAAGGTGGTAAATAAGAAGATAATTACTTGAAAGAATACGTGCTTTACCCTATAGCCGTATAATAGTATAATATAATTACGTCATCATTGATCGTATTTTCTAGATGTAATTGAGATATTATGTTTTGTTTTTACAAATTCCTCTTTAGTTTAACAGAGGTCTATTATTTTATAATATACAGTTTGTTAAGATCTATTAATCTATTAATACTATTCTAAAATACTTACATAGGCTTAGTATACAATGTGTATGTTCTCGTTCGATGTAGAAACAGTATTATTTTACTTTACGCAATATTTTCATTGCATCACACGTCCGCTTCACAATTGTGATGTGTTTCAGGAAAATGAGTCATAAGTCGCAAAATTGATATTTTTGAAAGTGATTTATTTATAAGATATCTTTGTTGGAATATTTTAATTTTGTGGGTGCTTAATGCTGCTAGAAATATCAATACAATTTCAAGGCAATATATTAAATATATCTATGAATTTCTAAGGTCATCCTATAGAGTATATTTAGGTACTTTATTAGTAATTATCCACCCAAAAATATCAATAACTTTTTTCAAAAATAAAGATATCAAACCTATAATATAGAAACACTACTTAGATGTCCTTGATGTTTACTACCATTAGAATCGGCTTGAGCTCATCTATTCAAATATGGTGACATCTCAAAATCCATTTTTTGCGACTTTCGACTCAGTTTCCTAAAAAGGATCACAATTAAGTACCAAACATGTCCATGATAGAAAGGCTTCACATTACAGTCAAACCTCTCCTAACAGACCCCTCTAATCCGGATCCCCCCGCTGTGTGCCATCAATGTCAACATTTCCTTCTTGCTTGTCTTTTATTCTACAAAGCAGCTGGAGAAAACATTGACAACTAACATCTGATTTATGTACTGTATTATTATATTTTCTATTGTTATATTTCTTATTTGTTTTCATTAATTGTTTAAAATGTACATACAAATGGAAAATGTATAAGAAAATTATAGTTTTTGAATTTGTAATGTTTTAAAAAAGCAGAGTTGTTGATCAATTATATTTAATAATTATATTTGATAATTATATTTGATAATTATATTTAATAATTATATTTAATATTTCTTGAAACAATAATAATTTGTGAGTGTACAGCTACTCGTGTGGAGTGAGTAACATTTTATTCATGATATTTCTAATAAAAGAAAAAATTGTAACTTGTATGTATTACGTTATTTGTATAATAGATCTTAATAAAGATGGACAGAGGTTCCCAAAATCTTATTTCTGATACTTCATCAAATAAAAACCAATATTTCCCTTCAGGTAGGCAGGTGAGATAAGCAATCTTTGATTCAACCCCACTACACTCCCTCATAACAAATAGATAATGATAGTTTATTCATAATAGACAGTTACCTTCATCCCCCATCTCATACCATCATTTCATAACACGACGCAAGTCCAACCAAACTCATAACTGACCAACATCATTATTTATATATTAATTTGAATGCTGTTATGTACATGCAATAATAACCTTTGTTAAACTATATAATGGATGTAACCAAATAATGGATAAATAATAATTCCCTGCATTGCAATTTAAGAAAAGACACTTGCAGCAGGACATAATGAAAATCCCATGAATTTGTGAGATTGTAACTGTTGCTTATATACTGAATAAAAATCTAACTTTGAAAAATAAATCCCTGAAGGGTAGGGAGTTGAGATAAGCTTACCCTGAAGGGTAGGGAGGGAGATAAGCTTTCCTTGAAGGGTAGGGAGATGAGATAAGCTTACACTGAAGGGTAGGGAGGGAGATAAGCTTTCCCTGAAGGGTAGGGAGGTGAGATAAGCTTACCCTGAAGGGTAGGGAGATGGGATAAGCTTACACTGAAGGGTAGGGAGGGAGATAAGCTTTCCCTGAAGGGTAGGGAGGTGAGATAAGCTTTCCCTGAAGTGTTGGGAGGGAGATAAGCTTTCCCTGAAGGGTAGGGAGGTGAGATAAGCTTTCCCTGAAGGGTAGGGAGTTGAGATAAGCTTACCCTGAAGGGTAGGGAGTTGAGATAAGCTTACCCTGAAGGGTAGGGAGGTGAGATAAGCTTTCCCT
This sequence comes from Sthenelais limicola, assembly GCA_942159475.1. Classification (NCBI taxonomy): domain Eukaryota; kingdom Metazoa; phylum Annelida; class Polychaeta; order Phyllodocida; family Sigalionidae; genus Sthenelais; species Sthenelais limicola. Next base: position 16,442,739 of record OW804101.1, read on the forward strand.
GAAGGGTAGGGAGGTGAGATAAGCTTACCCTGAAGGGTAGGGAGGTGAGATAAGCTTACCCTGAAGGGTAGGGAGGGGAGATAAGCTTTCCCTGAAGGGTAGGGAGGGGAGATAAGCTTTCCCTGAAGGGTAGGGAGGTGAGATAAGCTTTCCCTGAAGGGTAGGGAGGTGAGATCAGCTTATCCTGAAGGGTAGGGAGGTGAGATAAGCTTTCCCTGAAGGGTAGGGAGGTGAGATCAGCTTATCCTGAAGGGTAGGGCGGTGAAATTGGGCCCCACTATATCGAAGTGAGAATGTTGACCAATGCTGGTCAGAGATATCAAACAAAATTGAACACTCCCTGAACCAAATGTGTCCCATCAAACAAATTGCTGATGCAAGGGTGAAGCCACTGTGGTATGCAAGTGATCTAAGACCTATGGCTAGGGAGAGGGATAGAGCTTTCAAAAAGGCCAGGAAAACAAATAAAGAAACAGATTGGCAAATTGCCAAGATAACACGAAATAAAATGAACTCTAAACTCTCAAGAGCAAAAAATGAATATATTTCAGCGAGATTGGCGGAGCACTCGAAAAATCCAGGCAAATTCTGGGAAATCCTTAAACTCCCCAAATAAGATCAAATCAGACGAGAAAACAAAACTGAAAAACTCGAAAGGCGAATTCATAGAGAAAGAGGATACCCCAAAAGAATTTAACAACTTTTTTGCCAATATAGGACCAACACTAGCTGCCAAAATTCAAACTCAAACTCAGGCTCCGCCTGCTTCGCCAGTGCACGACCAAATGACAACCCATTCACTCGTCCCCAACGATACCCCACCGAAACCTGAATACAACAAACAGGTACTGCAGTTCCCAGAGATATCTCAGAACAGGGTCTATAACATCATTAGGAAAACTAAACTAAATAAATCTTCAGGCATGGCATTAATGCCAACTAAAGTCCTAAAACCAATACTCCTGACCCTATCGCATCAATTTACACATCTATGCAACATATCCATCAGAACATCTAAAGTACCAAAGGAATTCAAGGAGGCAACAATAGTACCTATATATAAGGCGGGGCCCCGCTCAGACCCCTCAAACTATAGACCTATAAGTCTTGTAAAACTCCCAGCTAAATTACTGGAAAGAGTCGTTAATAATCTTAATAATCTACCCACACTTAGAAGAGAACAAACTCCTATACGAATTCCAATACGGCTTCAGAGAGGGCCATTCTCTGGAACAGGCCCACGAGAAGCTGTTCGGTTATATCTACCGGAACAAGGTAAAAAATAAACCAGTATCGCTTGTGTATTTGGATTTCAAAAAAGCGTTCGATACGGTTGACCATACAATCCTCATGGAGACATTACACTCATTTCATCTATCACAACCCATTTTCGGTCATTACCTCTCGAACAGATATCAGAGGGTATGAGTGAATGGAATAACCTCCGACAGGGAGAGGGTGAGGTGCGGCGTCCCACAGGGGACGGTTTTAGGTCCGTTATTGTTCCTCCTGTATGTGAACGATTTACAAAGTGTCGTCAGAGAATCGCAGGTACAACTTTCGCTGACGACATGGTGATATACCACTCGCAAGCAAATGAAGCGTCCCTTAAAGAAGATTTGCAGAATGATTTGAACATGGTCAGTGAATGGTGTAACAAGAACAAAATTTCTGTAAACGTAAAGAAAAGCAAAGTCATGGATATCCTCCTTGGCAACGCAAAACAGAAAATAACACCAAAAGCACTGAGCTTAAACTCAGCTACCCTAGAATATGAAAAGGAATACTGCTATTTAGGCCTAACAATAGACCAAGCACTTACATTCAATGCGCATGTTCAAACAAAAATTGACCAAATAGCCAAACGACTAAAAGCCACATCAAAAATAAGAAAATCGCTAACGCCCGCAAACACCATGCTGGTTTACACCACCATGGTGCGGCCGGTGATTGACTTTTGCAATATCTTCTACATACCAGCACAGGGAAGGCACCTGGAGAGACTTCAAACTATTCAAAATTCATTTATCCGAATAGCCCACAACCTAAAAAGAACTGAGAGCGTAAAAGAACTCCACATCAAAAATAAAATCCAATTTCTAAATGAAAGAAGGAAAGCACACCTCCTCCAGACTGCCTTCACAATGAGCTGCGATGAAAACTTCACTGATAATAGGAAACTAAACTTAAGAAACCTAGCAAGTGGCAAACTACTAAAAGTCCCCATGGCAAAAACCGAGAGGATAAAGAAATCGTATTACGTACAGGCACCCTACCTTTACAATAAACTACCCCCCAAAGGGAGAAAAGCATCCCTAACTATTAGCGATTTCAAAGCCTACTTAGAAGAGGAATTCTATTCCTACTCTCCAGGCCAGGCTAACCAAAACGATCCCAAAAATTGAAAATAAGCTAATTAATAATGATAGCTATAGAAACCGACTACGGTGGGACAAAGCCAAAAACCTTCACCCTCACCCTATAGTGAACACCGACTAAAATTTATGCCCCCCGACTGCTCTATCTCTCTACCCTACCAATAATGAATGAACGGACATGGGCTGACTCGATCATGTGTTCGTCAGAATGCCATCGACCCAGCCCATGTACTGACAGACGACCGACTGATGCCAGAAGTGTTAGAATGCAAAGGGCTGATCACTGGACCGTCTGCCAAACATACATATGTTAGTCAATAAGAGACTATGTTGACAAGTAGATCAACGTAAAAGGCTGGTGCGACCAGTGTTCGTCAGAATGCAAATCACACCACGCCACCCATCGAAGCAATGTCAGTACGGGCGGGTCACCAATGGTGTTCGTAAGAATGCAAATGGTCACCCTAACGATCAGACAACTCGCTCAATGAAACTGTATCGATTAATGAATGAATGAATGAACGAATCTACCAAATAGAATAACATGAATTGTATATAATAATGTAATTAGATGTAGAAGGGACCTCCTGGTAGAGCTATGATTAGCATAGAATGTGGTACCCATTTCCAGATATTGTATTAATTATATTGATGTAAATGTAATTGAACTGGAAATAAACAACATACATACATACATACATACATACATACAGATCAGCTTACCCTGAAGGGTAGGGAGGTGAGATAAGCAATCCCTGAAGGGTAGGGAGGTGAGATAAGCTTATCCTGAAGGGTAGGGAAGTGAGATAAGCTTACCCCAAAGGGTAGAAGTTGAGATAAGCTTACCCCAAAGGGTAGAAGTAGGAGGGTAGGGAGGTGAGATAAGCTTTTGGATATGCTGCGGGTCTCGTAAAGTTTTACTCTATTTTATGCATGTTATTCCTTGGGGTTTAATTACTTTGCCCCTTACTTAATAAGGAAGATTTGGAATAGAATTTCTGACTGTGAAACTGAGGCCTGAGTAGAGGATCATGGGTAATTTTGACCGGAAGAGGGCCTGGGCCACCTGTGTTTACATTATGGGGCTACAGGTTTGGATTTTGAAATATCATATTTGAAAAGATGAGATCAAGCTGATTCCAATTTAGTATTTCTAGATTTTATGTTTGATATATTTTATGATTGAAAAAAGGTTTGCAGTATTTCTCGGAGGGTAATTACAAGTAGATTAATTAAATGAACTCTATAAGATGACCTTCAAAACGCAAGGATATATTTAATACACAGTCTTGAGATTCTGTACTTATATTCATATGACTTACATGGCTACACCTTCCAAAAATCAGAATATTTCAACAAAGAAATCTCATGAATAAATCACGTTTGCGACTTGTGACTCATTATCCTGGAACACATCACATATCACCACCAAACTTGAGGACATATGAGACAACACCATGCACAATCTGCATCCTACTTTATTTCCCTTTAATAATTATAGAATACAAATACCAGAACAACCCCTCAACAGGGCATTGGATACGTTGTGTGTAGGTGCAGGTTGAGTGCATGATGCATGTGCCTGTACTGTGTGTGAGTGGGTGTGTGGAAGCACATACTTACAACTGTGGTCAGGGCAACACCCACTCTCAGATAGGCCTTGGTCATTGTATGAAATCACTGAGAGCTGCACCTGTCTCAAGCCACAGTGGGTAGTTCAAATCATGCCTATTAGGCATATGGGTAAAGTCACCAGAAAATGTACAATTCAACTTCACCAATCGTCTCAAGTCCATCCAATGGTTACCGTCGATGAGAACCTCGCCAAGCTGCAAGGAAGTTGTCTGTTCAGTAAGCTTGACACCAACTCAGGTTTTTGGCAGCTTCAACTAGAACCCCAGTCACGTCTCCTAACTACATTTGTGACCCTGTATGGCCGGTTCTGCTTCAACCGCTTACCGAAGTGTTCCAGCACACTATGTCACGCATCCTAGAGGGATTGGATGGTATTGTATGCCATATGGACGACTTATTAATCCATGGCCCATCCCAAGAACTCCATGATCAGCGACTGCATAAAGTGATGACCAGGCTTCGAGAGAAAGGACTGACTCTGAATGAGAAATGCGAATTTTCTAAGAAGAAAATCACATTCCTTGGGCATGTAATCTCGTCGGAGGGTGTAGCTGTCGACCCTGACAAGACCAAGGCTGTGCAGAACTTCCCAACTCCAACAATGGTCAATGAGCTGCAGAGGTTCAGCGGAATGGTAAACCAACTAGCCAAGTTCCTACCAAACCTTGCAACTCTAAATGAGCCTCTTCGTCAGCTGCTGAAGAAGGATCAACACTGGCTGTGGAGTGAACCACAGAAGAAGGCATTCAAGGAGATCAAGGATAAACTGACATCCACTGAAGTCCTGGCTCACTACAACCCAAACAAACACTGCATCATAGCTGCTGACGCCAGCCAGAGTGGCCTTGGGGCCATTCTGCTTCAAGTGGACAAGGAAGGAAACAGAAGACCCATCTCCTATGCATCACGATCTCTCAGCGACGCAGAGAAATGCTATGCTGTTATAGAGAAGGAAGCACTAGCATCAACATGGGCATGCGAGAAGTTTACAGACTATATACTTGGGACCAAATTCACCCTCGAAACGGACCATCGACCACTGGTACCACTACTGTCCTCTACAGATCTGTCGAAATTACCAGCTAGAGTGATACGATTCAGACTCCGTATGATGAAGTATGCTCCCGAGATCGTATACGTCCAAGGTAAAGACCAGACAACAGCGGATGCCCTATCCCGTGCAGCATCTAGTGCACCAACGAAGAAGGAAATGATCCTTGTGGAAGAGGCAGAGGAGATTAAAGATGTGATGATGAAACATCTACCAGCTTCTGACCGTCGCCTGCAAGAAATAGCAGTAGCCCAGGATCATGACTCCATTTGCAAACAAGTTAAGTCGTATTGCATCAATGGTTGGCCACCCATCATGCCAAACTCTACCCTACTCCATCCATACTGGGACAAGAAGCATCACCTAACAGTCAACAACGACTTGCCGATGTACGACACTCGCATCGTCATACCCCAGGAACTACAAGCCCACTGCCTGGAACAGATCCACACCTCGGAATGACCAAATGCAAGGGTAGAGCGTACAACTCTGTGTGGTGGCCCTGTATCACAAGCCAAATCGAGGCCATGTGCAACAGGTGTAAGACTTGCACTCTTCATCGCCCTGAACGGATGGAACCTCTCCTTCCACTCTCCCCAGCCGAGAGACCATGGGACAGAGTTGCAACAGACCTGTTCGAGATGGACAAGAGACAGTTTGTGGTCATTGTGGACTATTACTCCAGGTGGATTGATTTTAAAGAGCTTACCTCAACCACTTCAACAGCTGTCATCCGAGTCCTGTGTGAGATATTTGCTACTCATGGGACCCCAAATGTTGTGGTATCCGACAATGGACCACAATACTCGTCCAGAGAGTTTGCTGAATTTGCAAACGAGTGGGGCTTCACACATGTGACCTCCTCTCCAAGGTATCCAGCTGCAAACGGAGAGGCAGAGAGAGTGGTCCAGACTTCTAAAAACATTTTTTTCTTTTTTAAAGAAATTTTATTGAGCTGGTTTTAATGACAGATACATTAATAATCTCACAGACTCAAGTGAAAAAGCAATATCAATGACATAAGAATTAATTAGAGTAATTCACAAATTTCGATTGATTTTTTAAAATTTAAACATTATTCGAATATAATCACAATCAATAATCAGTACATGGACCTTTTTTTCCTTGGCCAACAAATCAAATATGTACAGGGTTACATTTTTGTATTTTCTTTTTATGGACACCTCTCATCAGGGCAAGAATTAGTTGAGTTCAACAATCAGTATGACTAATAAAAACGACAGAGTTTCATAGATTTCAGACCATCCTTAGACGATATTCTAATAAATTAATTTACATTCATGATGACATTCGCTTCACGAACAACTGTGCCATTATTACATCCAATAATCATTCTTCTTAAGGTGCAGCTTAAGTGATGACCATTTCCAAACATCCTGAAGAAGAACTGGAATCCATATCAAGGACTCTTAGCATACAGGACGGAACCCCTCCACAATGGCAAGACACCAAGCCAAATGCTTATGTCTCGACATCTCCGCACCAACCTACCATCAACCAAAGCCAGCCTAACACCGGAACTGGTCGATCAAGAGAGCCACCTCCAAAAAGAGGAGAAGTACAAAGCAAAGTACACGGAAGACTTCAACAAAAGACACCGTGTTGTTGCCTTGCCTCTGCTCCACTCTGGAGATCAAGTCTTCATAAGAGACCATGGCTGCTATGGCAGAGTAACAGAGCAGGTGAAAGAACCACGCTCTTACAAGGTCGCTCTGGAAAACGGACGGGATGTCAGGAGAAACAGAAGGTCACTTATCCATACTGGGATTGACACCAGCAACCCTGCTGAAGAAACTCCGCCGGTTCTAGTGACACCCCAGCCCAAACCCTCAACTTCTAGAAAGGTCATTTCCAGGCCTGTCCCCAGCCCTACCAAAACCAACAGCCCTGCCAAGCCCAACACTAACCCTCCAGTTCCCACTACCTATCAAACCCGGTCAGGTCGAAATGTTCAGCCAACCCAAAAGCCTGATATGGTTTATTTCTAAGAGATAGAGTATGGTACAGATAAGCCTATTGATCTGTTAACAGTATTTTCTAGTCTTTGAAAATCTATGTCATCTAAATACTCCTAAGTCAAATGTTATATCAAAGCTTGAATCTCAACCAAAGTTTTTTATTGAATATACCTCTGTACTTAAAAAGGGATATGTTGTATCCTATGCTCATCCTATGTACTGATACCCCACCTACCATACACTGAATAAACCAGACTACCTACAACATGGCTTCCCTTGTGCTTGATACTACAAATATGCTGGTTTATGTTTGGCCTATATACACTTAAATTACTAGTGAAATACGCACTATACGTAGCTCACTATAGATGCGTTGTTTTCAGAGCAATGCATGTACAATAAAGTCCGGTATACTCACCAATCAGTTTATATATTTGACGATCTATAACATGTGAATAAATGTTTAGAATGGTATTTCCTCTCATTGTCCTTATTTTATGCTCTATTTTTTAAAATTTGTTTCGTAGACCTGTCGATGGTACATGTATTTGTATATCAAGTTGTGTTTATGATATATTTATCTGATTGTCATGGGTCATAATAATCCAGAAGCAGGTTTATATTCTGTCCACGTTTTAGGTTACCCTATACTTCAGTCAGATTTTCAGAAAATGTACAATTCGCCTTCACTAATCCTCTCCAATAACCCATATTAGTAGTAGTAATAAACCCGCACAGGTGACCTTTTTTGAGTAATCCAAGATGGCTGCCAAGCCCTAGCCCCCCTTGCTCCCATGTGGTCGAAGTCCAAGATGGCTGCCAAGCCCCAGCCCCCCTAGCTCCTTATCTCGAAGCCTATGAAGCGCTATCTCAAAGCCTCGAAGCCTTGGGGCTTGGTGTTTATCTCGAAGCGGTGACTGGTGGTGGTGGTGGTGGTGGTGGTAGTGGTGGTGTGTACCAGCACCACTCCCCCACTGGATGATGTGGTGGTGGTGGTGTAGCACCACCGCCCCCTCAGTGGCTTGGGGTTGAGGGGGGAGTTGGGGGAGAGTTGGAGGAGAGTTGGAGTTGTGGTATAAGCTAGAATAGAGATGGTATATAATGGTGGAATGGTGGAATGGGGAGAGTTGGAGAGTTGGAGAGTTGGAGGAGAGTTGGAGAGTTGGAGGAGCGCTTGAGGAACGAGAGACATGGGTGTGCGTAAAAGAGCGCAATTGTGCGTGTTCCCCAATTTTGATATACTACTACTAGCTGAGCGGTGGAATTGTGTAGGCATCACATGGGGAATCATGTAGGAATCTTGAGGGATCTACATGTTCTACATGTTTGTGATGAATATAGAATATAGTTGTTGTTTTTTTCTTGAAATATGGGGACATTGCTGGAGGTCCAGCAGGTGTTTCATTTAACTTTATTCATATACGAGTTTTGCATGTGTTGGTCGCTTATCAGTTGTCAGCGTTGCCCCGGCGCCGGGCGCGGTCTGGGATTGAGCGTCGAGCAAGGGGTCAGAGGTTAAGAAGAGGCAGCTTTGGTCGCTAAGGTTGATTGAGTGACTGGAATGGACTGGAATGGAAAGAAGGAATGAATGAAGAATGGAGGGTTATGTTTTCCGATCTAACCAAAGTTTTCTACGAAGCCACCATTTTGGAGAGGAGATTGTGTTTTTACAAGAGAGGATTAATTTTGAACGATTACCGAGTAAGTATTGGTTTATATTGCTTGGTTTATGGTTATTACGTTAGTATGTCATGTATAGCATGTTAAGAAACCTGTAAGAACTGTTTTACTGGTGTGTAGGGTTGTAGAATCGATGTGAAATTTTGAAATCGAGTGAATTTGATACTAATGTTTCCGAGCACGTAAGCGAAGGAGGGGAGCGAGCAAGGAGGGTGGTGCCCGTGGACAGGGCGCTGGTTGTGTGTGTGTGTGTGTGTGTGTGTGGCCATGGGTCAGATGAATGTATCAATGGGGCTTGAGGTTAACTTTTTGATTTTAATTTTGCAGAATGGAATACAAGACCGTAGACGGTTGGCGAATTGAGATATCATAGGTTGGTTTGATAGCCAAAGTGAGGCTGTTGTATGAGGGCTTTGAACTAAATAGAACAGAGATGACACCAATACAGGACTGGATCATGACCGTAAGAACGCCTGCTGCCCCTGATACTTGTTTTCGGTTTACCTTTGACGACATGTCCACAGTGGTTTATAGGATTGACCACGGAGAGGTCCAGTACAGCTTTTTTGCTGACCCTTTTCAATGTAAGTTGAATTATTATTATTATGAATATTTGAATATTATTATTATTATGAATTATGAATTGTTGATTATGTAAGTAAGCTTTGTTTATCTAGGTAAGCTTTGCTTACAGCTTAAGTGATGTAGGCCTATAAATAAAATATGAATCATAAAATGTGATTTGTGAAAATTTTGGTTGGTGGAAATAGGATCATTTGAAAAAATGTTTTTTTTTACTTTCAGTGTAGCTGTCTTTGAGGGAAGCCACAGGAGCCTGCGATGGCAGTACTACCAGGCCCCAGGCTCTGGAGAGGAGGAGCACCACCGCCTCCACCACCACCACCACCTGAAAGTGGACTCCCAGAGACTGAGAGGATCACCGCCACCGCCTCTACCACCACCGCCTTTACCACCACCGCCGGGTGACTACTGAGGCTCCTGTGGACGGTGTACATAGACTTTTGCTGGACGTTTTGCTGCTCGCAACGCAATGCTTAAGCTTCGCCTCTTGAATCCTCTTTTATCTTTTTTCTTATTTTCTATTCTTTTTTCTATTCTTTCTGCTCTTTTCTTTCCTTCGCCCCTGCTCTGCTTACTGCTTAGATATAAGATAGTTAAGGACTGTATATAATGTATATAATATGTGTGCTGTATATAATATGTGTGCTGTATATAATATGTGTGCTGTGTGTGCGCGTCTGTGTGTGTGTGTGTGTGTGCTGTGTGTGTGCTGTGCTGTGCTGTGTGTATTTTGTAACTTGTATGTTGTGCCATGTATGCTGTGCCATGTATGTAACTTGTAGCCTGTCATAAAAAAAAGTATGGTGCTGTGAAGTTGGAGCTGTTGTACGTGTTGTAAATAATGTTTTGTGAATAATATAGAAGTTAGTGAAAGGTTTGTGACTTGTTGTGTCCTTTTTTTTATTTTTCTATGTGTTTGCTGCTATGATATCGCTAGAATGCCTGAAAATATAGTCGATTGAATTTTTAATTTCATTGAAGCGAGATCCGATCTTTGGAGTTTGTAGAATGGGCGCCTCATTGTGTTTTATTAGCCTGTGGTTGTTGCGATAATTGAATCTAAATGGAAATACATTGAGAACAAGGACCTCGTCTTCTTCGTTTTCTACCTGTACAAATGGTAGCTGATGCCATTCGTTCCATTGTTGAGGTGAGAGAGCGACTAACATGTCTGAATTGCAGATAACCCAGAGCTTAATTTCTTTTGAGCATAGTGTAATTTTAAATTGAATGCAATCTGTTAGGGTGAATTGATATACACACACGTTTACTGTGACTCTGGTAGGATTTGGGCATCCAGGATCACATCCTGGAATTCTTTTAGCCTCGATTAACTGCGGGCTAAAATTTTGAACGATGGCCGCTTGTAATCTGCACAGAGCCTGGGAGCTTTCGGGTCTGTGTTGCAACCTTTGTGGCCATCTTGCCGTGAGACCCATTCCGTATTCATAGGATATGAGATCCTTGTTCAATCTGTCGATGGCACCTTTTTTGAACATTTTTTTGGCGTAAACTCCTCCGAGGTAGGGTAATCCGAGATATCATAGGTTGGTTTGATAGCCAAAGTGAGGCTGTTGTATGAGGGCTTTGAACTAAATAGAACAGAGATGACACCAATACAGGACTGGATCATGACCGTAAGAACGCCTGCTGCCCCTGATACTTGTTTTCGGTTTACCTTTGACGACATGTCCACAGTGGTTTATAGGATTGACCACGGAGAGGTCCAGTACAGCTTTTTTGCTGACCCTTTTCAATGTAAGTTGAATTATTATTATTATGAATATTTGAATATTATTATTATTATGAATTATGAATTGTTGATTATGTAAGTAAGCTTTGTTTATCTAGGTAAGCTTTGCTTACAGCTTAAGTGATGTAGGCCTATAAATAAAATATAAATCATAAAATGTGATTTGTGAAAATTTTGGTTGGTGGAAATAGGATCATTTGAAAAAATGTTTTTTTTTACTTTCAGTGTAGCTGTCTTTGAGGGAAGCCACAGGAGCCTGCGATGGCAGTACTACCAGGCCCCAGGCTCTGGAGAGGAGGAGCACCACCGCCTCCACCACCACCACCACCTGAAAGTGGACTCCCAGAGACTGAGAGGATCACCGCCACCGCCTCTACCACCACCGCCTTTACCACCACCGCCGGGTGACTACTGAGGCTCCTGTGGACGGTGTACATAGACTTTTGCTGGACGTTTTGCTGCTCGCAACGCAATGCTTAAGCTTCGCCTCTTGAATCCTCTTTTATCTTTTTTCTTATTTTCTATTCTTTTTTCTATTCTTTCTGCTCTTTTCTTTCCTTCGCCCCTGCTCTGCTTACTGCTTAGATATAAGATAGTTAAGGACTGTATATAATGTATATAATATGTGTGCTGTATATAATATGTGTGCTGTATATAATATGTGTGCTGTGTGTGCGCGTCTGTGTGTGTGTGTGTGTGTGCTGTGTGTGTGCTGTGCTGTGCTGTGTGTATTTTGTAACTTGTATGTTGTGCCATGTATGCTGTGCCATGTATGTAACTTGTAGCCTGTCATAAAAAAAAGTATGGTGCTGTGAAGTTGGAGCTGTTGTACGTGTTGTAAATAATGTTTTGTGAATAATATAGAAGTTAGTGAAAGGTTTGTGACTTGTTGTGTCCTTTTTTTTATTTTTCTATGTGTTTGCTGCTATGATATCGCTAGAATGCCTGAAAATATAGTCGATTGAATTTTTAATTTCATTGAAGCGAGATCCGATCTTTGGAGTTTGTAGAATGGGCGCCTCATTGTGTTTTATTAGCCTGTGGTTGTTGCGATAATTGAATCTAAATGGAAATACATTGAGAACAAGGACCTCGTCTTCTTCGTTTTCTACCTGTACAAATGGTAGCTGATGCCATTCGTTCCATTGTTGAGGTGAGAGAGCGACTAACATGTCTGAATTGCAGATAACCCAGAGCTTAATTTCTTTTGAGCATAGTGTAATTTTAAATTGAATGCAATCTGTTAGGGTGAATTGATATACACACACGTTTACTGTGACTCTGGTAGGATTTGGGCATCCAGGATCACATCCTGGAATTCTTTTAGCCTCGATTAACTGCGGGCTAAAATTTTGAACGATGGCCGCTTGTAATCTGCACAGAGCCTGGGAGCTTTCGGGTCTGTGTTGCAACCTTTGTGGCCATCTTGCCGTGAGACCCATTCCGTATTCATAGGATATGAGATCCTTGTTCAATCTGTCGATGGCACCTTTTTTGAACATTTTTTTGGCGTAAACTCCTCCGAGGTAGGGTAATCCGAGGTAATCCGAGGTAAACACAAGAACACAAGAACACAAGAACACCACAAGATCACAAGTTCACAAGAACACCACAAGAAGCACAAGAAGCACAATGGTAGTCCGTAGGAGGCGAGTTAATCCGTTGGGGGCGCGTGGGCTAGTGATTGTTGTAAAAATTTGCTACTGGTGAGAAGGGGAGAGGAGGAGGCAGGTGTTTTGATAAGCTATAGACCGTTGAGGCAGAAGGTAGATTGTGTAGATAAGACGTATAGGCGCGCGCATTGAAAAGTGGCCAAGAGTCCTATAGATAGTTGGCGTATAATAGTTCTCATTGACGATATCAGTAGTATAAAAGCTTGACTGATCATCATTTGCGGCCTGAGCCATGGCTAGGAGAGGACGCCCCGGTCGCCAACACAAGTTATCTTTGCGATATCCCAAGTCTTAACGTTTACACTACGGGGTATTCATAGAGTCAAGTCGATCAAACGCACGAAGGAAACTAATACAACGGCAGTTGGACGGTTTTGATCTGGATCTAATGTTAATATGGGCAGTGTAGCAGACCCTCGACGGATAACGTTTGGTAAAAAAGTTAGCAGCGACGGCTTTTTACATAACCTAGAGAAGAGTGGATTACCGCTGTATTTATCCTCTTTAAACGTGGATGAGGTTGACCACCTACCTGAGGGAACTGGATGGTACTTTCCTTTGCCTTACCTGTGTGTTAGTTTACTTTACAAGCAGGCATTTCCGAAAAAGGGGAGAAATGCAGTAACCAGACATTTAGTGCATCAATTCGAAGAACGTTTGATCAGAGCCAGCCGAGGAGAATTAATACCAGGAGGTGTTATTTTTGAATGTATGGAATTTTCCTTTGAGGAAGTTGTTTATAGGGGATTTTTCTATTTGAAAAAAGACAAGCGACTTTATGCATCCTCCTCCTCCCCCTCCCATCTGAGCTTGTGCGTCTTGCCGTATTTTGACCAGACAGGTCTTCAGTGTGGTCACACATTCCTGGCGGTGTATTTAGAGAACGACTTTTTCTCCATTGGATTATCGTATGTGGACTGGCTCAAGAGCAAAAAGAAGAAGAACTGGCTGAAATGTTTGTGTGGAGCAAACATTCCTAGAAGTCCACCCGACGCTGCGAGTTGTTGCAACATTTTAGGAGTTGAGCATGTGTTTAGTGGTTCAGTTAGCTCTGTGAATCGCTGTATGCGCTGTAAATGTTGTTTTGGCCTGAGTAGAAAGGGACTAATATTGTAGAAAAAAAATGAGCGACCCTGCTATTGCAACCAAGTTTGAGAAGGTGTTTAGGCAATTGGACCGAGATTAGATGTTGCTAGCCCCTCGACTGCATTGTTGCAGCGGATTTTTGAGATTTTTTACAGAGAGTCCGTTGCTTATGTTACTGGAGTGGAGAAGCGCTTTGAGTGAGTCTGATTTTGAATGCTACTGTCAGCTTTACCATGCTTTACGTGATTGCGAGCGCATGGACTTGAGTGAAATGCTGGAGAAGAATTTACGAGAGCAGACCGAACTTTAGAATTGGCCATTTTAGAAAGGCTGTCAACTATGATTGCTGGATGTTGGCGTCGTTTGGGGATGACATTGGGTTTAAGATATAGTCAGATTGAGACTATAGAAGAGCTATAAGTATGTGTGGTTATTTGTGTAGTTATCACTTGTTAGCCAGACTTTGAAGAGACAACATGGATACCTTTATTCGCTCCGCTGCCCACTCTGCTGCCACCAGCTCCGCCTCCTCGCTTGTGCTTAGCGACAAAGTCAGTATCGCTAAACAGAGTGTGAAATCTGTGAAACTTTCCAGGACTAGAACGGACGGTGTTGTGCGACATCTTTTTATGAGTCTGTCAGCTCTTGAGCTTATTGCCGGAGCTATGAAAAAGGGGATTACCAGCGAGCTTGTAGAGTGTCAGAACGGCTGGACGGCTGTATGCAAACAGTTTAACGATCGTGACTATATTACCATTAGCAAAAGGAATGAAGAGGGAAGTGGATATTACCCCTGGTCATGGTTTAACTTTACATTGGAAGAGTCAAATGAGCTTATTGCCTCACTGCCAGCTTGGTGCAAATCTAACAACAGCAGCACCAGCAGCACCAGCGGCAAACGCAGTAGTAGTGTCGCCGACTTGAATGTTTGCAGCTCAAAGAAAGCCAAGTTACCTGTGAAAACGATCAAGCTATTTACATGGACTGGCTATAATGGCGATAGGGTTGTTTCTCAGAATGAAAGCAAATTTCTGATGAGGAAGAACTGCATCAAATCCTCTGAGGAATTTACAGCCAGAGTAATCGCTTACTGCCCTGACGTTCGTGTGGAGATTAAGAGCGAGAAGGTGCCTTGCCCGAATTACGAGGAGTTGGCCGAAACAATGTATGGTATTGTTTTAAAGAAATGCTACGATGAGATACGACGGAGTAATTGCACAGGTTGCATTCAAGGCGCAGAGGCACAGCTCGCACACGAAGGGGGTTGCATTGGGTCATTTTCAGGTACAGTGTGCAAACTGGACGTATGTGCTGCCTATTTTTCCATTGACTCGGGTGAGTTGATGGATGTTGTGGGAAGAATGGCTGAGTACTATGACTTGAGGGAAGGACCTGAGATTACGACTGTGGTGGAGAACGTGCTTAAAAGAAGATGGGCTGAAATTGTCGATAATTATGGACTATTTCAGTGAACTTTCCATTCCCGAGGAAATCAAAATGCTTGCGTGAATGAATGAACAATTGACAATTACGATTATATAAGTACCAGCACTTTTATTGAAGTGATTTTGGGAGACTGGCGCATAAAAAATGTACAACCAAATAATGGTTTGGATCTAATAATAATAATAATAATAATAATGTCAAAATGCCACTGCATCGGACGGGGCACATAGACACGTAGATGATGGATCAATGTACAAGTAATGAAATCAAGTAAATGCGGCTAATGTAATACAATGTACAAGTAATGAAATCAAGTAAATGCGGCTAATACAACCAAATAATGTTCCACTGCATGGAGACGTAGATAAGTAATTGGGTACAAGTAATGGAGTAATACAATGTATCCCAGTAATACAATGTGCAAATGTGTAAATATAGTTTTGAAGGAAGAGGTCGACGACGATGAAATTTTGATGTAATTTTGAATTTAGAAGGAGGAAAATCCAAAAGACTGGTAATTTGGAATATGTCAACAAAACAATGTCACGGATGAGGAAAAAGGGAGGAGGAGCTGGATGAAATAAAAAAGAATTTTGAATATTGTGTTATTAAACTTTTGTTTCCGCCTCTGTTTCTAAAAATCCCATGAGGGCTGTTCTAGGGGTGGGGAGCTGGAGACTTTTGTTGGCTCGAGGTGTAGAAGTTTTTAAGGGGAGCAGAAGGCGGGTAGCAGCTGCTCCAGCCCAGCAGCAGCTGGAGCAGAAAAAGAAGGAGCTGGGACTTCATAATCCCCATTTCCCTCCTCTGTGACATCGTCATAATTTAACGTTTCTATATGAGACGCTCCATCGTTAAGTAAACAAGGTAGGGGTCGAGGTCTGGCAATTTCAGGGTCGTAGTCGCTGGTGTTTTGGAAGTGTCCCGGGAAAAATCTTTTCAAGACAGTGTTTTTGACAGCAGAAATAGCCACGTTCCTAAAGTTGTGATCGAAAAGGGGGGTAGTTGTAGTATAGAGGGCGGGGTCCGAAACCGTTCTTTTAAGGGAATTTCCTTGAAATTCCTCTTTAGCTTTTTTAGCTTTTTTCTTTTTCTTTTGGATTCTCCTTTTAATTACTATAACTATTCCAAAAACCGATATTAATAAAGAAAGGAAGTGTCCAATTTTGGCCAGAATGTTCCAGAAGTCGTCATCATCGACCTCTTCCTTCAGATCTTCCATTAATTCCTTTAAGTCTGTTAGAGTGGGTCCGTTTTTCTGCAAGAGATAAAAGGTTGGACTAGAAAAAATGCCTACTGCATAAAAGTGCAGAGAGAACATGATGCAGAAAGTATCCATAAGCAATTATAGTAATAATAATAATAATAATATTTTAGCCATTATAATAATAGAAGTGTATTGCTCAGTGCAATGTTCAGTACAATAGTACAACTGTACAGTGACAAAGAAGTGTATTCTCAATGCATTCAATAAATTCGATAAACAAGAATAAGAGGAAATTACCTTCATCAGTGTATCTTTGGCCTTGTAGAATATCCGCCCTCCCTTTTCCCCCAAAGCCGCGAGTTTGTCCGTCTGAAAGAAGAAAAAGTATGGTATGTAGTGGATATTTTTTTTGTGTGTGTGTTTGCCTGAAAAAAAAACCAGATTAGCCCTGGAAATAAAATAAATGAATAAAATAAATAAAAGCTGCAGCTTACCAGTTGTCTAAGCGCCACAAAAATACCATTTGAGGCCCCTGTGGAATTGCTACCTTTCGTGAAGATATTGATACGTTTGCTCGAGATCTAAATGGTATGTGTGGATCCCCTGGTCTGTGGATCCCCGAATCTCCACCACCTCTTCGAATGTCGTCGTCCAACGGAGGAGCCACCGGGAGGTCGTGGTTGTCCCATTGGGGTGGTGCGTCCTTCGCCGGATTTTCATGTACATTGTATACAGAGTCGGGACGACGGTGAAGTCCTCGTCCATCCTCACCCCGACTCTCAGGCTCTCGTTCTCCATCGTCTGGTAAGGAGGGAGGTGCTGTGGTGGTGGTGGTGGTGGTGGTGGTAGAGGCGGTGGTGGTGGCGGTGGTCTCAGCAGAGGGGGTGGTTTCAGCAAAAGGGGTGGTCTCAGTAGCTGTGATGGTCTCAGTAGCTGTGGTGGTGTCAGTAGCTGTGGTGGTGGTGGTGGTGACAGCGTCGGTGGTGGTCTCAGCGCCGGTGGTTTCAGTGGTCTCAGCAGCGGTGGTGGTCTCTTCCTCCTCTTTCTCCTGAACTGGGATCTGTGAAATAAATTATAAATTATAAATTATAAATTATAAATTATAAATTATAAATTATAAATTATAAATTATAAATTATAGAATAAATTATAACTTATAAAATAAATTATAACTTATAAAATAAATCAGGCCTGCAATGCTATGTAGGTAGTGTGATACATGTGGTGCGAGGTAGTTGACCTGAGAAGGGACACATTGGTATACTTGTAACTGATAACAGATGCTCTCATGAATGGGTTTGTTGTATATGACATAGATAAAATAAATAGACATATAGACCCTCATTTTTACATAAGAGATTGTGGGATCTCAATGCTACAAATCTTTACGTTCATGGTAGTTATCGTGGATAGTTCTTTCATGTGCCTGAGTACATGGTTCAAATCCCACAGAGGGCAGAGAATTTCCTCTCCCTCAGCTCACAGCTCCTAGCTGTATATCTGTACATATCTTACACGCTGTGATCAGCAGCATACATTCTCAATGCTATAGGAGAGTAGGGACATATCTTACACGCTGTGTTCAGCAGCATGATCAGTTACTGTCCATTGTCACATTTCTCATGAAATACTGCCGAGCAGGGGCATATCTTACACACTGTGTTCAGCAGCATGTTGTGCAAAAGAGGGGACACATCTCTTACACGACTCATATGAAGGGAGATATTTAGGATGAGCTTCTCCTCCTTCGCGTTGTGATGACTTATGAATGGTTGTCTCACTCCAGTTGATTCATTAAATTAAATACAGGCATAACGTATAAGCCTTCTTACCCGTCTACCTTCATTGCATTGTTCAACATTCAATGAGGTATGATAAGTGACAAATGCCGGATGATTTGTGCTCTTACACTTACACTGACACCTATCGCACCATAGCAACCCCTTGGGTTACCAAGTAGCATGCATTTCTTCCTCTGTTCTACCTTGGTACAATTAGCACTGTGTACTTCACCAAATGACAAGCTATCATTCATGTGTGTATGTGTGTCTGTGCACGTCCTTACACCCTTATAGAGCACCTCGCGATAGTCACTGTCATCTATGGTATGTTGTGAGAATGCAATGGCAATTTGCCCAGAGATTCGGTATGGAAATGATGAAGTCAGAGAAGTCGGATGATAGTAGTCTTCGGCCAGGCAGCAAGGTGTGTCCAAGCTTACTCTGTCCCCTTTATTTATAGTCACATGTTAATTATTCAATAGCATCAAAATGGGTATAGCAAAGTGCGCTCCTGGCGATCCACCCTTATGATTGGCTGAGGGGGATCTTCCTGCCACATGATCATGACCCCCAGCACTCTCCCACGCCAAGGTCATGCGCTGTGCACATGCGCGGAGGATCCCTTGCCCTCAACCAAGAATTGCAATTCTTTACATTTGTCCAATATTTTTCTTTTGTCATCTTAATATTCAAAACAAATCACAAACTTCTTGACCTGGATGTGACTGCTTGTTAACATTATTGATTTTTCACGGTGCTATTTTAATTTTATCTCAAGCCGTTTAGATTTGTGGCGATGTAAAAGATCAGAGGTGATGACTGACTGGTGGGTCGAGTGTCGTGCCACTTTAATGTGTTTTCCAGTTGCCGATGTCAATGGATAACAAAACTACTGTTATACGGCAATAGATTTAAAAAATAAAAATATAAGGCTATAAGCCCATTTTGGTGTGAATGCAATGCAATGCAATGCAAAACTAGGTGTCATACGTTGCCTATCAGCCTAGTTTAGAGGGAAAAAGGGAGGTATCATGTAACAGGGGACCTAGCGCGGGAGAACACCTGTTATGAAAAATGACACCAGAGGGAGCAGTACGCAGCAAGACGGCCTCGCAGTAAACTGCTGCTGCTCGACGCTAGTTTATTTAAAAAAGCGCTATTATTATTTAAAAAAAGCATCCCATTGATCACAGCTCTACTCTACTTGTGTACTGCACGCTGTTGTGGTTGCCGTATTATCATAACGTAAATTCATAGCGTAAATTCATTCTGGTGTTTGCTCCGTATCTACTTCCGCCCGTCGCCATTTTGTGACACCGTTGACAATCGCTTGCTTGCTTGATAATTTCTTTGCTTGCTTGCCGGCATCATTTCCAAATGGATCTAGAGCTTCCAGCCTGAGTTCTCAATGAGTTCTCAATGAGTTCTCAACTACGTCGAGTCTACCACGCCGAGACCACCCTCATCACCACCCCAGGCCTGAGGTTAGAGGCCCGGAGGCTATAGAGGCGCTCGAGGACTGTCAACCGCTTCAGCGCTTCAAGCTTGACAAATGGCCGCCCAGATAATAATAATGTCTTACAAAACGGTCAAGTATTTTCTTTTGTTTTGTTGCCCTTTGATCACCGTTACCAAGACTAATGAGGTGAAGGGGATATCTTGAAGTCATTGACTTGTCATTAGTGACTTGTCATTGACTTGACTTGACTTGTCACGTCACGATTAATTTTATCGAATGCATTGAGAATACACTTCTTTGTCACTGTACAGTTGTACTATTGTACTGAACATTACACTGAACATTGCACTGAACATTGCACTGAACATTGTATTATAGCAACCGGTCTAGTATAAATAGCTAGTGCGTATAGCTGTTCGATTGATCTTTTTTTTGGATTGAGATTGAGACAAGATTTTCAGAAAAAACCAACACAACATGAGAACGTCAATTGCCATTCTTTTATTTATTTTTTGTGTCTTGTGCTGTCTTGCTCAAGGGAATGTGAAATGTGGAGGTTCAGGCATCTGCTGGCAGTTGTGCTGGTGTTTGCTGTGAAACTTGTGTCCTGTACTGGACGGATCAATCCCTTGATCCAATGCAAATCGTAGTTTTTACCTGCCTACGAACATTTCATTTTCAAGAACTGCTTGATCGAAGAATTTAACCAGGACTTTGTAGACCGCTATCACTACATAAAAACACTGGACATAAGCCAATCGAGATTAAATTTTGATTGTGATAGTTTACCAGTGGAGTCTCCAAATTACATATTAATTAGTGACTGCTCTTTCTTATTTTCTACCACGACCATGCCCACGACCAGGTCTGCTGCTGCCTCTACCGCCAGCACCACCACCACCACCACCACCAGCAGTACCACCACCAGCAGCACCAGCTCCAGCGCTAGCAGCGACGGGAGTGCCTCCTCACCGGTCAGCACAAGCTCAAGCTCGGTCGTTACTACAGCCAGCCCCTCCTCCTCCTCCTCCTCCACCTCCTCCTCCTCCGGATCCAGCATAACGACCCTAACCCCACCAGTAGAACTGTCCACTGCCGGTATAGCCGGTATAGCGACCTCTAGCTTAGTGCTACTAGTATTATGTATTGTACTCATAGTAGTCATTGTAAAAAAAAAAAAAATCCTCCTCCACTTCCCCTTCCACCTCCTCCACTGCCTTGCAGTCCTCGTCCTCTGCAGTACGCTATTTCCCGCAGATGGACAATATTGTACTCTATGAGAGGGAGTCCAGTCTTTGATGTAAGTACAAACAACGAAAAAAAGGTATTTTTTTTCAATCTCTGAGACTTTATTAGCCACACTTATTCCAAAATTCAATTCTTTTTTCATTCTCTTGACAGTCATCGGTAAACAATGTAATGAAACTGTCTATTGACATGTTTTTTTCGCCTCTTAAAAAACAGTAGACTGTTGAAAACTGTCCGCACAGCGCAGAATCGCTACATTGAATCTGTTTAGAGCTGTACTTGTATTTTTTAGCATGCAGAATGCAAAATTGTAACATTTCGGCGCTGTAATACACCGGGTCTTTACCCAGAGAATCGCTGTTTAATCTTTTCCTGGGCAGCTCTTCGAAAGACATTGCGCCTTGGTTGCCTGGTACAAATCGTAGACATTGGTCTATATCCACAGAGCTCATTCCCTTGTTGTGATCCATTTTTGTTTTGTTTTTAGCTTTCGTAATAGACCTGACGGGTGGCGTCGATTTTGATCAGAGCTGGAGATTTGGCGTAAACAATGCACGAAATCGATTCTGTCAGTTTCTTGGAAAATGTCACAACCAAGCGCGTGTTACCCCTGTTGATGGCCAACAGAAGGGGTTCTCCTCTAAAGTGTTTAATATTAAACACATACAGGGCGAAACCTCCTAAGAAATCTGTCATCGACAAATTAGGCCTCTCGTGCTGAGTGGGATCGCGGCTCTCGAATATTTGGGCGTAGGCTCTCGTCACATGCTTGTTTTCAAAGTCCAGGTCCAACGGCTGGCCAGGCACCGACTTTCCATTGACTTCCAGGCTGATTCGACTCAAGTCAAATCCCTGGTCGTGTCGCCATAGTACCCCTTTCCAGTCACAAAGCCTACAATCAACTCCGAAGGTATTAAATCGCCGAACAGCTGACCTTCTGAAAAGGACAGGTTTCCTGCTGGAATGTTGAATGTGCGGATTTCAGAGCGCTCTATCAGGTAGAGAGCTGACGATTTCTCGATTCGCTCGCTTTGCACTTGGACCAGTCCCTCGTTCACTTTCACAAAAGGCACGAGCAGTGTAATGTCCTTGATGTGAAGCGAATAGCTTTTGGTTGTCGTTGGCGTGACCCTCGAAGCAGCAGCTGCAGCAGCAGCAGCAGCAGCAGCCTCCTCCTCCTCCTCCTCGCTGATTTTACGCTTCTTTGTCTTTTTTTTCACCAAAAGGGCAGGCGAAGGAGCGGGCGACGGAGACGAAGGGGCAGGAGGCGTAGGGGAGTAGAGCAGCCTAAAGGCATCGGTCGACTGGTACAAGGTAATATTGATGGGAACTCCGTTTACTAGCAGGCTGTTCTGTTGACTGATGTCGCAGCACAGGGACGTCATCAATTGAACTGATCTTCCACTCGAAGTCCACGCGTAGCGCTCGGTCAAGCCTGAATTGACCGCCTTCTTTGCTTTGTGATCGTCTAGGGCTCCAGCCAAATCCTTTGTAAAGCCGGTGGCAGAGAACCAGTTCAAAGTGTCCGAGATACCGTAGCTCAAGACCCTGTCGATGTAGGATTGATAGGCCCAGTTAGTCGATATGGCCGAGTTGACCTGAGTTTGTTGCAAACGGACGGCCAGTCTAGAAAACATCAACACCAAAATGTTATTCACCAGGGTGACGTCATTGGCAGGCTTTACGACTCTTCCCTCCGAGTCGTGAATTTCCAAAGTCGTGCATATTCTGATTTTCTGCAAATCTATCGAGTCCCCCGAGTTGTTGGGGATGGTAAAGGTGATGGGCGCCTTGTCAGTTATAGCGCTCGTAGGCTTGAATTCCACAATGTCCACTTCTCTGACCGATGTGTCTACCGGAGGTAAATTGAATATGTCCAAGCGTTTGGTCATACCCTCGTCGGCGTTGTTCAACACAAACGTTGACATAGACATATTTATCTCCTAAACTTTCTTTTGCCCGACGGCGTTTTCTTGCTCTTTTTTGTTTTTTTTCTTCTTTTCTGCACACCTCGCCTCACCTGTCTTTTTTTCTTTGACTTGTTAACGCGTCTTTTTCCCCTGGAAGAATGAGGCTTCATTTTTTTCTTTTCCTCTAATAAAGAGGCCTTGGCTCGCTCCAAAACTTCCTGCTCCGGGCCTTCTACAATAGAACCTGCTCCTTTTCCGAATGTTTTTTTCGTTTTGCCAATGTTTTCCCACTTTCCTTTGTCGGGAACATACGACACAAAGCTCATTCTCGCACTTTTAATTCCAGTGTGCACCGTACTTCCTCCGTTGTGACTGAGCTCGGAGGTGCTCCGCTTGCCGTTTTTATATATATCCGAATCTTATCACAAGTACTTTCTGGCTTTACAGGCATGTAAAAGGGCAGTGTTATTTCCCCCGGTGACTTGATGATTTTGAGCAAGTTCCTAAAGCGATCCTGCGACAACGAGCTGTACTCCAAAAAGCTGCAGTAAACAAACAGATCTTCTTCTAGATTGTCTACTCCCTTTATGTACAGTTCCATCAGAGCACACTCCCAGCTCTTTTCCTCGAAATTGGTCGGGCTCCTCAGCTTGAGCGTAAAGTCCCACACCGAGTTGCCGGGCACTTCGTTTTTTGAGTCGTTCGAAGACAGAAACAAATACATCTTTTCAGTGTTTTTAATGTCTTTCAGGTCCTTTGCGGAGACCCAACTGTTGTGCGCGGAATTCCACCCTTGCCACTTGACAATGAATCCGTCTTTGCCTTGGCGCTTTTGCTTTTTAATGACTTTCTCCACGTTGTAGATCGTGTTTTCCTCGACTTGGACTTTCTGCAACTCGTGCTTGAAAAAACGCCCATCAATCTCCTGGCTGTGCCAGTCTTTCAGTGTGTACTGTGGAATGCCTTCCTTCGTCTGTCTGCCTGTCACGTTAAACAGCTCGTGAGTGAAATTCTCGTCGTATTTACGAGTAAAGGCATGCCTCCACTTGGAAATTCTCACAGTGTCGCCCACCTCAAATTTGAATATGGATTTAAAGGGAGGTGCGTATTTGCTTGTTTTTCGCCTCTTCTTCTTTTTAGGGGCATACTGCGTGTCCCACAAATCCACGTTGCTTGACCTTTCCACCGCCTCTTGCGGAGTGCACCTGATGCTACGGTGCATGGACCGATTATAAGCTCGGGTGAATTTAGGCAGCACATCGATCCAACGGTCGGTTTGCTTCCTGTACATATGTTTTCTCAGTTTGAACTTGATCGTGGCTATGAATCTTTCGGCCACGGCCTGGCTCTTGTTCCGTGTGATCACCTGTTTCACGTCTTCGTCGCTCAGATACTCACGCACCCACTTGTTGTTAAATTCTGTGCCTCCGTCTGATCGAAACACTTTAGGTTTCACATCTCTGAATACTGTTTTCAGCGCTGAAACCATTTCCACTCCTTTCAGCGTTTTTAACGCATGCGTATAGCCATAGCGACTGAAAACACCCACGGCGACGAGAAAATACCGATAGGAATCGTTGCTATCGGCGGCATAGTTCGTCATGTGAGCGGTATCGGAATCATACTGGTACAGTTTAAACGGGGCTATAATCTTCAATTTGCACTTGGGAGTCGGAACTTCCTTGAACAGTGTATACGTTTCTTCTCCCTCTAGAAACTGTTCCACTTCCTCAATTGTCAATCCCTTCAATCTGTATTTGGCTGCGTTGAATAGTTCTTTCGCCGTTCCATACCCGGCGGGGTCAGACGGATCAGAGTATATTTTCTTTAAATATCGCGAAGTAGTTCGCGATGTTGCCATAGCGCTTTCCAATTCGGATCAATTTTTCTCTTCTTTTTCTGTATAGAAATTCCAGGAGGAGGAGGAACGCCAGTGGAGGGATTGTCTCTTTTCAGCTCGCTTTTCAGCTCGCTTTTTCCACGCCTTCTACTGCCTGTTCCGTGTGCTTTTCTTTTTCTTGAAGGGTTAGGCTTTTGGCTTTTGACGGAAGAAGGAGGAGGAGGAGGAGGAGGAGGAGGTTCAGGATCAGCAGCAGGTTCAGCAGGTTCAGGTTCAGCAGCAGCTGGAGGAGGAGGAGGAGGAGGAGATGTCAGTACTGGTGCCAGTACTGGTGCCCCTGTGCCCTTTTGATTGGCTTCGTAAAGTTCGTACAGGATAAGAACCATTTTCCTCATCCTGTGAGGGTTAGAAGCTGCTCTTTTACAGGATGTAATGTGTCGATAATCCGATTCTTATTTCTCCCGATCAATCGGGCTCTTAGCTTTATACTTCGATTTTTATCGCTCAGCTTTTCAAGTAAACTCTTGTTCTTTTCCACCACCTTTGCAGCCTTAGGATCCAAAGGCAAATCCAAAAACAAAGTCAAATAGGCTCCTTCTCTAGAAAGTAGACCAGTCATTGCATCAGCATGCTCTCGTCCTCGTCAACCTTGTCGCAGGGACCGTCACACACATCAAACGAAAATGCTACACCGGGAGCAACAGTAGGACGTGAGGCGGTGGCGGTGGTTGCGCTCTGTCTGGCAGCCCGGGCACTGCTGTACATTACAAGCCCTCGATTCTCGACATTAGATGCGATATCACTTCTTTCTGCTCTCGAACCATGCCGGCCAGCTTCACTATAGCATCAGCTATTTACCATTTTTGCCAAAAACTTCTGGGTATCTTTCCTCCCAGATTTCTTCCTCTGTTTTGAGGGAAGCAAATTCAGAATCTATTTCTTCTTCTACCGCTTGACTTTTATATTCTCTACCTCCTAGATGTATGATTCTTTTTCTGTGCCAGATTACTGAATCCAAAATGTCCAGAGCATCGTCCCCTAGTAGGAGATCGTGTTGGAGGTTTTTAACAATGTATACAGGAAGATGACTACCCCCAGCCTTAATTATTGCCCTACCTTCTGACTGCAAAGCATGACCACTCAGTGACCGTAACTGTTCACCTTGTTCCAAAATTAACGGTCGGTGGTTTACCTTATTGAAATGTTTCCACAAATCATACTTAACTAAACTTCTAGTGGCGCTGGTGTCGACAAGTGCTTGTGCTTTCCTTCCCGCCACAGGAAGGGCCACACGAAACCGCTTATCCGGCGAATTTATTCCCCCGAAGGGAGAACAAAGGGGTTTGTGGGAACTCTGGGAGTTAGGGCTTGTATAGCCGCTATAACGGGTTGCATTTTGTTATCCATTACTTCTTCCATGTCTGGCCATACAGCCGCTCTCATTTGTGCGAATCGAGTGGGGCATTCTCTAGCAAAATGTCCCTCCAATCCACATTCATAGCAAGTATTCTTACCTCTAAACCTTTTTCCCCCCTTCTGTGCCCCTCCCTTCCTTTTCTGACCCTGTTGTGACCCTGACCCTGATTAGAATTGGCAACCGGGGCAGGGTTTGGAGCGCTATAAGGCGGAAATGGAGGCAAATAGGATGGTTGTACAAAGGGAAACTGAGTCTGGTTCTGAACTGGTGGTGCATGAACTGTTACTGATGAAGGTTGCGATCTTTCCCTCCCCATGAGTTCTACCATATTTCTTAATGCTTTTAATTCGTCCATCATAGCCTTTGTTCCAACATCGGTCTCCCCAGTAGAGGTCGGTGGAGTCAGAGTTTGGGTTGGCTTCCGAGGTTTTGGGAGTAAGGCGCCTTTTTCCATAGGTTCCTCTCTCCTTGCACCTCTGACTGGAGCATCGGCTAACGTATGGGTATACGCTGCCGTTGTTGCCAGGTCAATTGCTTCCCCCAAGGTCTCTGGTCTGGTTGAGAATACCTCACACCATATCTGTCTATCGGTGAGCCCACGTATAAAATCTCGAGCTAGTTGTGACTGAATTACAGGCAAGGCCAAAATGCCTGGTTCATAAGCCCTTAGAGCTGTTTCCTGGTATTTATGGCCATAAATTTGTATGTCTTCATATGGGAGTTGATGGATCCATTTCAACTTCTCTCTAAGTTGAGTGGTCTCCTCTTCTCCCATAAACAAGTGAACTATTTCCTGTTTTACACCCTCCCATGTGCGTTCCGCTCCCTGTGCTTCTACATAAGATTCGATGGAACGTGCTAACGATCCCTGAGCTAACAATATAACTGCCTCTATGGCTATGAGATCATGTGCCCCTACTGTGATTCTAACTCTGTCCAATCCCTCCAACCACTCTCTGAGTGATTCTTTGTTGGTCCCATCGTTAGGACCCAGCAAGGTTGCATGTCTCTCCATATGCCTTCTAACTACTTCTATTGACGCATAGTGCGCTTTACGATCAGCATCATTGAGTGCATTTACCTCTTCGGCGGTGATTTCCCAGTTAATGGATGTTGTCAACGCCATTTCGGAGGTAAATGAATTAGCTGATTATATGTAAAGATGAATTACTATTACCTGCTTTATTTGGAATATTCTATTTCTATATAGAGAATTTGGAATATTATTTTGTTTTGCCTAGATCCAACGTAACAATTTTTGTGCAGGTATTTCCAAAAACAAAAATTTTGATCTCTTTAGTCCCTATTCTTACCCATTACATTTTATCCCAGTGGTAAGACATAGTGTCTAGCTGTTCACTGCTGAACTGGATCACACTTTCAGAGGTGCCTACGCAGTCGTTCCAATCCTCTGGTTCTGCGATCGGTGGATAACCATCATTGAATATCTCCTCTAGGAAAATATCCTCAGCTTCGAGGTATTGTGGGAACTCTTCCACATACTCAATTCTTTCCGGTGGCATGTCTAAAATACTATCTCTACAGGATATAGCAAGATAATACTTGTGTGATTTTTGTCAGCTAATGCACCTTCCAATAAAAGCCCAGCTCAGAGTCCCAAAAACACAACACCCATAAATACAATGGCAGTTTTGAAAAAGGCACACTCACCTGACTCCTTTTGCTTGCTTTTAAGGTCAGATACTGATCTGACCAACTAACTAGCCCCTAATCATGGTCGCCAATGAAGAAATGCGGGCCATTCTTCGTAATAATTCAGGGTCAGTAGTTGGGCGAGAAATTAATCAATGCAACACACAGAGATGTATGCTTCAAATCAGTACGATCCTTAGAAGAGGTCGAACTAATGCTGATGTTTATTCTTATACTAGACAGATTAGAACGAATACACTGGTCCTGCGCTGATTGGCTTAGGTCTCGTTGGACCAATTAATCGACAGGTTAGATTAGAGATCCAATCAGCCACAGGATAACAATGACAGACAAAATATTAAAACGAGGCTCAGAGTGACCACTGCCACTCTGACCAATCTCTTTGGGCGGTGACCAGGTCACGGGGTTATCTCCCCTCCCCTCTCCCTCCCACTCTTTAATCAGTATTCCCCCCTCTCCTGACCTGGCGGTCAGCCCCTCCCCTCCCTTCCCATGTGATCGACTTTGAGATAACGGTCAGACCTGGACCTCACCTGTACCTTTGGACTTTGGAATGATAAGAAATCCGCGAGCGTTGTGGCGGTAAGAAAGTGTAGGTAGCCTTCTGGCCCGTAGGGGCGCGACGAATGTGTGGCTGAATGAGACAACTTTAACTCACAAATTAGACAATTTATGCTTGTCAATTTTACAAGATCCATAGCTCGGTCCTACCTCGTCCGTCACCACGTCCTGGGGTTGTTGTGGTTGAAGTTTCTCCACAGTCTCCACAAAAGGTTTCTCCACAGTCTCCACAAAAGGTTTCTCCTCAGCTGTAAAAACTGAAGTCACCGGTTCCACCTCTCAGTCCTTCTCCTCCTCCTCCTCCTCCTCCTCAGCAGTCACAGGGCCCGTGAGAAGTTCCTCCAGCTCTCTGCCCAACTCCACTAAAGCAGCGGTTGCTGACTCGGTCTCGGTCTCTAGTCCGGAAAACCGAGCTGAACGGGTCACCGCAGCGTTCTCTAACTGAAAAACAAAAGCATCCAATAATCCACCTGTGTGTGTGTAAATTTCCAGAAATATCATTTAGATCCATAGCTTGGTCACAATCCTGCACTTACGGTCTGGAGATATTCCATCTGGCCTCTAACATAGGGGCTCTCCGTCAGCCCGCATTCCAGGGCCCAAAAGTAAAGCCCTAAAGCACTGGTGAACCTGCTCCATCCTTTGTCAAAATTTTTTAATAATGATCCAAAAAAAGGCGTGATTTTTAATTTATATGCTGATAAGCAGTACTGCTACCAGTCTGCTACCAGCACCCTCCCTCGGGTCAACGCAACATCTATATAAAGATAAACCCTCGATCTAATCATACCTAACTATCATACTATCTCAAGTATGACACGTATGGCTAGATCCAATCGCAGCCGGCGCTATAGACAACGCAAAAGGGCCGAAAGGAAAAAAACAGCAGAAAACAACCCAGTTCAAACGCTCGACATACTTCAACTATTCCTACAGCAAAATAATGTACAATTCAAAATTTGCACAAAAACCCAGCGCTATGCTTCTGATCAAAACTGGCATACCATGGCTCATCTACAATTTCTATTCATTAGAAAACAAGTCTCATTCATCGGGGAAAAAGCATATACAGATTTCGCCAGGCACTACAAACGTCTTCTCACAGAAAAACTCTACCGGCAAACCAAAGATGTGTTCATCCCAGCCAACACCTATTTGGAATATACCGCCTTAACTCCAGAGTGCCCATTCTCTTCAGCTATTATATTCACCGCAAAGCTAAAAGTAAGCACCAAAACCATTACTTTCAACGCCGTGTCTGTTCTACCTGTTCTCACAGAGTCCAATACATGCTCTCACAGCAGATTTATGATTATGTACAACCAAAACTACATATTGTACCCTGATAACTTCATAACATATCAACCAACGCACATACACTGGAGAAACGAAATACCCAATGACTTCATCTCCAGCTACTGCGGGAAACAAATCCCCATAAACCAAACCGAGTTTTGGAATGGATCATCACCAAAATGCTGTGAGGACCAGGATTTAAACCATATATTCATAGGTCTCGAAGATGCCTACCTCAACGAATACGCCATCTACATAAGATGCCACTGCTGTGACATAGACAAGTCAAAGCTAAATCTTTATGTCCCCCTCCCATAAGAAAGGCATCAGGCATTATATGATATCCAGAACTTTGCACGCTATTACAGCTAAAAAAAAAACACATGCTATGATATGCTAAACCCGTCTATAACAGACTTTGCGCTCGCGTGCCAACTTCACCTGTTCATGCCCATGCACACGCTTCATACTTCAACGGATTATACAAGATACAAAAATACTTACACTTTGTATTGTCCTGTCAAATTTCAAGCAAACAATGGACTAATAAAACTCACAAGGCTACTTATACCTCACCAAGTTGTCGTTGTACCAGAATACTTTAATAAATAATACATAATTATCTCTCTCTCTCTGCACCTGCAGCCCACACCTGTTCCTCCAACTCAACTCAACTGCACCACTCTCCAACTCTCCAACTCTCCTCCAACTCTCTAACTCTCCTCCAACTCTCACAACTCTCCCCATTCCACCATTCCACCATTCCACAACTCTCCCCATTCCACCATTATATTAATAAAGCACACAACTCTCCCC
The DNA here is from genome assembly GCA_942159475.1 of Sthenelais limicola. Lineage (NCBI taxonomy): Eukaryota > Metazoa > Annelida > Polychaeta > Phyllodocida > Sigalionidae > Sthenelais > Sthenelais limicola. Next base: position 16,473,208 of record OW804101.1, read on the forward strand.
CCCTCAACCCCATCAAGCCAGTGGAGGGGGCGGTGGTGCTACACCACAACCACCACCTCATCCAGTGGGGGAGTGGTGCTGGTACACACCACCACCACCACCACCAGTCACCGCCTCGAGATAAACACCAGGCCCCAAGGCTTCGAGGCTTCGAGATAGCGCTTCGTAGGCTTCGAGATAAGGAGCTAGGGGGGCTGGGGCTTGGCAGCCATCTTGGACTTCGACCACAAGGGAGCAAGGGGGGCTAGGGCTTGGCAGCCATCTTGTATTACTCAAAAAAGGTCACCTGTGCGGGTTTATTACTACTACTCATATTTAAAGCAAGAATCAGCTTCAAAATGCAGTTTAACATAACAAAACTGATACTTTAAATCAATGCAATACCAAATATACTCAGATATACCCGGTGTTCTTCATTTTTCAGCCTAATTTAGCAGAATTTCCTAAATGTGTACAGCTGCCAATTGTACATTTTCTGAAAATCTGACCCACTTGTTTGCCATTGCGTCACTTAACATTGCGTCCCTACATTGTATGTTCAATAGAAAACAAGGAAACATACAAACAAGTGATGAGCATCTAGGTAAAGATAAAATTATAAATGATGCAAAGTATGATAGAACAGATTAATTGCGATTCAAGTAACAAATTATTCCGGTAAAAACAGAGCTGCAGTCTGTGTGCGTTATTCAAAAAGAAGAAAGAAATGGAAAATGGTTCATGTGAACATCTCTATGTATAATGTACAATTCACCTTCACCAATCCTCTCAAATAACCCAAATTTTAGACGAAAATAAAGTTCAAAATATAGTTCAACCTTACCAAACAGATTGCTAGAATCAATGCAATGCCGAATGTACTCGAATTTACCTATCATTGACCAAATTACAGCCTAATTTAGCAGAATTTACTAAATGTGTACAGCTGCTAATTGTACATTTTTTTGAAAATCTGACCTATAAACATGTCGTAAGCAATAAAGATCCGCTGTTTAAAAACGAAAAAAAAACATTACGTTCCTTTCTCTCCCTCTCTCTGGGTCTCTCTTTCCTTTAATTAGATTATAACGGCCTGCTTGCTATGAATATATATGGGTCAGATCCTCAGAAAATATACAATGGGCAGACCTACACATTTAGCAAATTCTGCTAAATTAGACTGTAAAATGGTTAATACTAGGTATATCTGGTTATATTGATATTGCCTTGATTCAAATAAACTGTTTGATTCAATATTGAAATGAATTTTGAACTTGATTTATGTCTTAAATTTGGGTTATTCGAGATGCTTGGTGAAGACGAATTGTACCTTTTCTGGTGCTTTCACCCGTGTATGGTTGGTTCATTCCCTGATGCCGTGACCCATACATGTGTAGCAACGTTTCAGGTTCAGGTCACATATATATAGGGCCATTGCTTATGCTTCACCCCACCATACACGTATACAAGGCTACATATGTAAGTGTCCGGGGAGCGGGGACACTTAATGATGATTACTCTAAGATAATTATTTAGCTGTTAGGAGATTCGTGAGATTCAATAGCTGGCTAAGTCCAAATGGGAGTGTTGTGTAGTTATCTTAGATGATCTAGTCAAGTTGTAAGAATAACTCAAGTTGAGAGGGATCTTGGAGATGTGCTGAATGGCTGGTCTTTTATTCAATGTTGTAGAGTAACAAGTGGTAGGTTTACAATAAATCCTTAGTAGTTACAATATATCCTTAGTAGAGCATAGTGTCATGACGAGGCCGTCATTACAAACTATACGGTAAAGAGGTGTGCCAAGCCAAAGCATAGAGGTGGAGCGAGGATCTTGGATCAATGCCACTAGCACAGGCTGCGCATGTCGTGATATTAACATATGTAAAAGGGGAGGCCCTGTGCCTCTCCCTAGAAACCAGAAAGATATATATATGTAGGCCACAAACAAATAAAGGGAGAGTCCGCTTGTAGCTTGCAACTAGCAAACAGCTAGTAAGAAATATACCTGAGTGTTGAGTCTTATTGCTATATAGTATAGGAGCTCTAGATATAGGTATATATGCCTACTGGTATAGTACCACTCCATGATAGGGATAAGCCTATACATTATATGCGACTGCATCTCCAACTCTAAGACTACAAGATCTATATACACAAAAGGATCAAAGACGATATTTATTAATAGGTTCCCCAGGGTATCAGTTTAGAGGGAGACCAAAGGGGCTCACTTCCCCCTATTGAGGTTCAGTCGAGGTTCACAGCCTATCAGATCAGATAAGAATGGTATGTGAGCCTGCAGCGCTAATGGCTTTCCTGACCCGGGAGTAGGCGGTGCCCTATGGGAATTTGAGGATATTGTGCAGAATGGAGCAGGAAGCTTTCCCTCAGTTTGGAGGGATTTTCTCATCCCTCCGCCACATCTCCATGAAATTGTTATTAAATTCTTTTTATTTATTTATGCAACAATTTTATACAGCAAGATTATTTGACCAAAGACCCAAGTTCACAGGTTTTACCATGCTATCCTGCTTAATCCTGTTGTGTCTAGGGTGGTTTTAACTATCTAGGTGCATGACTATATAATGTAACTAAAATTAAGAGCTAATAAAGGTAGTAATCCTTGCTACTAAATGATAGTATCTATCAACATATGCATACACCAGTTTAATACTTTTAATGAACAACAAAAACAAATTAAGTGTTCTGTCCCTTGGCTGCGAAATTGCTGCTTGATCTTGTATATCAGCCTCCACTTCAATTCAATTCCAATATTCTTTATTGTCAGATCATCAAAAACAATGGTTTGTCATATCTGGCATGCCAGCTTTTCCAATGAATGCCGCACTACATTATTTTCTTAGGCAACAATGTGGTAGAATAACAATAAAACAACAACAAACAGGTGATCATATCATCACTCGATGAAGAGGACAATAAGAGGTACAGACAATAAGACAAGATAACAAGATAACTGATAAGCAGCAATGTTGACAACAACATCATCAGAAGGTCATTTTACCTGTGTAACAATACCTTAATACAGTTATCACTGAGCACTAATTCAACGCAAGCTGTGCGGTGATATCATCTAATTTGAGGTGACAGTTCCCACCAATTACGCAGATAAAAGAAGGGTGACAAACAAGATACAAATCAATGATTGACATAAATCTGCTAAAGTCATTGGAGACTATTTACTAGAAATTGGTCGCAATAAGATATTATCAGAGCTATAGCTGTGATATTAGTAAATACAATAATACTATTAATAAACACAGCCCCCCCCCCACACCTGTATCCAAGCCCCCCCCCCCTCCCCACCAATCTGAACTAACATTTCTATTTAGGTACATACAGCCATAACAACCACTGATTTTACAATGGCGGTGGAAACTATAACGATTCCTAAAAGAAAATGGATATTCAGAGTCTTGTTCTCCATTCTCTTGGTATGTATAATTCACCTCTTCATTAAGTTAACTTTTCATTAGTCATTCTGTTGGTCCCAAGTACCAAGCTTTAACATAAACCTCTCCATGTACCTGTGATGTACCATTATTTCCCACTATACCACTATCTCAAACATGAATTCAGTTATAAATAGTTATAAATAGAGCAACATCCAGTGCTATCAGAATGTTATATAAAGTGGCAATTTGCCCAATTGTAAAAGTAAAGAGTTCATTTCGTAATTGATAATTACTATTTCCATAACTTTTCTGTATATTGTGGAATGATATAGAAGTGTACTCAAAAGCACTTACAGTAGGTCTGGTTCAGGTTAATTAGTGGGTACATTATAGGGGTTCTCCCCTGAGAGTGAGTAAGATTTAAGGGATGCTCTGATGTCAGCAAATATCCTTTGATTTAATGTACCAGATGTGGGAATATCTTGTTATGATTGGGAAATACATTGATGGTTTCATTACCTGGTAACGTCCTGTATGTTAGAATAAGGGTTCAATTGAACTGGTTCAAACTATACAATATTTGGGCTGGTTCCTGTATGATGCCCACTACCCGGCGACCTAATGGTAAGAAAACATTGGTCATGCTCTGCTGAGACTGACTAACTCCACGGGTAGTGGTAGAGGGTTGATAGGTACTTATTTGGCAATGTTCGTGAGCCCCCTAGAAACAGTACGGAAATCTGTAACCATATTTTTTGTTTCTTTTTTAAATATGGCCGTATCAAACAATTCCTTCGGTCCAAGTTGTAGAGTGGTATCACTGATATCGATAGAGAGTGATAATAGTGTAGTTTTACGGGGAATATACATCAGAAAACACATATCCCCTCGACGGGCCCTTGTATTATACGAGAGACCCGATTTACGGCATCATTCGAAATGTTCTATGTTCAAGCTACGCTATGTCAACATAGGCGAATGAATGCCGGCCGTCCAGAAAGTGTAGACCACTTGAAAGGATTGATATTTTAATTATATTTCTCAAGATCTGTACGCCTATTATTGTTTTTTATATATACAAATGAAGCATCGTCGCGAAAACGGCCCTCGCAAACCAACCGGGAATCCCGATTACTAAACTATTTCTAGCTGCTTGCTGGCATGGCTTCGACCGTTCTCGCCTCCAGACATTTTGCTTTGAGTTTGTCTGCTCAGGTCGTATGGGTTCAACCAACCCAACGACCAGTGGACACTAAGATTTAAGCAGAAGAATCTATATTTCGTTACCTTTAGGGTCTATAGCCAGCCGGCGCATTATCGTAAGGTTCCAACTAAAGCATGAGCTTTGTTTTTCTGATCGGAGGGCTTCCCTGACCTGCCGCTATATATGACGTCAATGTATCCATGGTCATGTGACCGCATGTCTTGATCTGATTGGCTTAGAGTCCCAGTGGCTTCTTTCCAGCTACCTGTGTTGTGATATGGTGGCCATTGCTGAGAGCTGTCGATTCGAATCTGCGGTTAGCGATAACTTTTTAATTATTCAGTAAGTAACACATGTTCTCATTTGAACTTTACTCAACTTGACTCAGTCTAGCTTCTGGGATCGGTTAGAAAGTTCCAGAAAAAAATAAAGCATGAAAACGGGTCTTCGGAAGGCAGGTCGGTATATATACGTTTCTCCTCTCGGGAGGTCAACTGGTCACGTGACTTGATAATCATAGCAAAGCTATTCGTATCGAATAGCGGTTGGTAGTGCTCGTCAAGGGTACAACATCAGGTTCACCTATGAAGCAAATCATTCTCTAACCAGTTGGGTCAGATTTTCAGAAAATGTACAATTGGCAGCTGTACACATTTGGTAAATTTTGCTAAATTAGGCTGGAATTTGGGCAATACTTGGTAAATTCGAGTATATCGGCATTGCATTGATTCTAGCAATCTGTTTAGTTAGGTTGAACTGTATTTTGAACTTAATTTCCGTCTGAAATTTGGGTTATTTCAGAGAATTTGTGAAAGTGAATTGTACATTTTCTGAAAATCTGACCCAGTTGTGTGTTGTGTGGATTTATTCCAATGCTGAGACAAGGATAGTAACCTGCTAAAGAGGAGGGTAAAGACAGTATAGTCTACCCAATACAGATTGAGCTAAGACAGACCAGTATAGTCTGTATACCTATGGATATGTCTGGAGAGGGGAGATAAGGATTTATCTTGGACTTCTCTGGAATTGCAAATTGGCCATCTCCTCATAAGTCAATTAATTAGGAGTGTGTGATTTGACACAATGTTAAAGTATGGGGACACATTGTAAGATCCTGCCCCAAAGTACATTCTAGATCAGTTACAAACCTTGCAAAAAAACACTGCTCTGAGTATATCTGAGGGTCTGAATAAAATAGCAAGTGTAAAAGAATTAACCTCTACTCCACTCCGCCCACTGTCTCACAGGACTCCATGCGGTGCCACCTCAGACAAACAAACCCACACCAGCCACCGGACTACATTAACACTGCCTACCTAGAGGCTAACACTGCCTAGAGACGTGTTTTCTTCTTAATTTGGACCCAAATACTAAATTTTTCGGACATTTTCTCAACATACAAAATATAGACATCTATACTTAGGATACGGTTACCCACTTTGTCTTATGGGCAACGAAAAATAGGTTTGATAGCATAAGATATATAGAGAAAGAGGCAAAGGTTTTACCTTGGAGAAAGTTATGAGGTTAGTTTAGGCAGTAAGATAACTAAGATCAGTACCTGTGTCATATCAAAAAGTGACCCACGGGTCATTTTTCAGCAATCGAAAAGTGACACACCCCATCGAAAAATGACCATCCCATTTATATAACTTTTATACCATATTGAGCGTTCATTTGTCAGCAATTATGGAGCTACAACTGCTAATATAACAACATATAACCGATTATTGTCGCGCTAAATGTTACACCTATTCACTTAATTGGTACATTTTCACGCATGGTCCTATAACTACTGTGGCTGGTGACAATTGAGTTATCTATCATTATTTAATAATAATTTTAAGCTAAATATGGAATAAATTGCATTTGAGCATCAATGTTTTAGAAAAATATATCAGGGACCTATGTCATTCGAATCTGATATTAGCTATTATTGTTGTGTTGGAAATAAGTATAATAAACCCTTCTTAACTATGAAGACTTCATCCCACATCATATGACTCATTTTTTGGAAACCCATAACATATGTATATTAAATTATTGGTACATAGTCGAGAGATGACCCTCTCCTTCCACGATAACATTAATTAATACTGTGTATATATACCATCGAAAATTGACCCCCTATTTGCATAATCCAGTTAGTATAATAGTATTCTGAGGTACATTTCATATGTAATAATATAGTATGTATACCATCGAAAATTGACCTCCAACTTGTATGGCATCATTGAATCACACCTTTGTTATAATAGTATTCTGTCATACCTGAGGTATACATTTGGTATCATATTGTATGTATACGATCGAAAATTGACCCCCTTGCAATGGTATTCTGTCATACATTATGTACACATATGGTATCATATCTGATATATACCATCGAAAATGGACCCCCCCCCCCCACACACACACACACACACACTCACACACACACACTTGCAATGATACTCTGGCCTGTTTGATATCATGGTTGATATCTTTTTTTATTTGAAAAACAAAAGAAACCATCGATTTTTACATTTCCAAGGTGAAAATATCATTTAGAAGAATACAAAAGTATATTTGGCATGAACGAGCGGGATGAGAGGAATCAAATGGCACTGAAATAATTAGTTTTCATGAAATATTAAAGACGATATCGACGACAGTGCAATATTTGGGCAAAATGGCACACTTAAAAAACTGACCCATAAGATATTATTGTGTTTCAATATGAAGACAGGATTAACTGAATATGTATAATATTTATATGAATGTGAACTTAAACATAAATAGAGGAATGGATAACAAGTAACATGGTGTAACTTCCAAAGGTATAATAATAATAGATAATCAATGATAAATTCACAAAGTAATATAATATCTGCATCGATGGTAATGTGGCCCAAATAAAACTTAATGTTTTTCCGATCTTTGCACCTATAATTTGTTCATAAAGGTCTTATGCAGACGATTGAGATTTTAACATTGAATAGAAACCACCTCAGTACATAAGACCCCTACGTCTTGAGCATATAAAGACACAAGTTTAGTGGTGAATGGCGTCTAAACTTCGTCGTGCAAAAGCAGCCACACGTTTCTGAGCTGTCATTATCTAGGCGAACTTAACATCCACACCCACATATATGGGTCAGATTTTCAGAAAATGTACAATAATTGGAGGCGATACACATTTAGTAAATTCTGCTAAATTACTCTGCAATTTGGCCAATATTAGGTGATTCGAGTATATTTGGTGTTGCATTGATTCTAGCAATCTGTTAGGCTAGACTCAACTGTATTTTGATCTTTATTTTCGTCTAAAATTTGGGTTATTTGAGAAGATTGGCGAAGTTGAATTGTACATTTTCTGAAAATCTGGCCCATATACTTGTACCCACACTCGCACACACACCTAAATACAATATCAGACATTGCAATATATTAATTTAGAACATTAAGTTTTAAAAGAAGGTGGGGTCAATTTTCGATGGGGTGGGTCACTTTTAGATTGCCGAAAATCTACCCATGGTTCACTTTTTGATGGGGGTCACTTTTCGTCATGACACCGGCATGACTATGGCTTATTGGAAATTGAAATTAACATCTATTGTGGAGATTGAGTGAGTCAGTATTCAAGCATATTGTATTATTTTTTTGCATAAAATGATATGATTAATGTTAAATATTTCAGATAAAACGTTAGGCTACTTCTATACTGAATACTTATATCAAGGCAACACATGAAGAACAACTGTTTAAATTAATGTAACAATGTTAATTGTTTTGAATGTTTGGCCTTAATTGAACTAAGATAATAGTCCATGATGAATAATACCATATTAAAAGCAAATATAAATATATTTAGTGGAATATTTAAATGATCAAAAGTTTAATCTTAAAAAGAGGGATTGAGGGAGATGGAGAGAGATCATTTTTAATGTAAGATATAAGTTAGATCTTAGTTATCTACATTTGTTTCCTGAATGAGGAGATTTATTTAGAAGGGATCCGTCTTTTTCCACAAGTTTGATTTGTTATTTTGATTGTTTTCTTTATGTATGTTAAAATCTACCACCCTGGTGAGGGTAAGGGCCATTGTTTTGTTTATACCACCAACAAGAATAATCCTAAACACTTCAAATCCAATGTAAAAAAACCTATATTTAAGTAATGTATCATATGAGTAATATGTCAATGGATTTCCCAGTTTTGCAGAAAGATTTATTACACCATTTAACTCTTTTCAGATAGTAGGCCTACTTGTCTTTCTTCTCACCATTGACAACTTGCATCAGAATTTTGAAGCAAAATTTAGCAATAGTACACTGGCCCAGGATTCAACCTCATATGGTGAACAAAATCTAGAAGCTTCTATAAAAGAAATAAAGAAACATCACTTCTGCTCAGTACCGGTTGAAAATGTGTTCTTCTTACGACTTCACAAAGTTGGAGGCACCACAATGTGGAGTATATTGTATCGACATGGAATTAAATACAACTTAACAATGCCTGTGTTAGAACCATCAGCTGGTGTAGGAGCTCATTCAATTGAGGATCTATTTAAGATCATCAAACCTCCATATATCCCAGGCATATCCATGAAATATAACATATTTGGAGATCATACTTACTATGATCGTCAACTTATGGACAACTCTTTGATAAAAACACCAAGGACAAATGTACTCTTGTTCAGAAATCCTTCTGATCAATTCATTTCCGCTATACGATTTTTTAAAAGGAAAAGAATCCTGGGGACAAACCCAAAATGTTTGATATCCTTTTTTCAATCGAACAACTCATTAGAATCTTTGAGCCCATTGTGCAAAGAGTTCATAGATCCAAATCTGAAAGTTTTAAAAAAAAGTTTTAATACAATGTGCAAGAACCTTGGAATTAATGAAACTATAGACCTAAGCAGTGAAGCATTTGATGACCAAGTGCAACATTTTACTCAGGGTTTTACAATACTTTTGACTGGCAATTATACTCTATCACTCCTGGTCCTGAGGCGCAAGTTGTGTTGGCCCATCAAGGATTTCCTTAATTTACATCTGAGAACGACCCGAGGTCCAGAACCTGACAAAGATTTAAGAAAATTGGAAAGCATATGCAAGTGGAGTGCCTGCGATTGTGCTGTCTTCAGTCGTTTTAAAAAAGTTTTTGATGCAACGGTTGAAAGCTATGGAAATGATCTCCAGGATGAATATAGGGCTTTTCAGGGAGTTATGGTCAAAGTAGAGGATTTCTGTAAATGGACCAAAGTTAATGGTTTTACTGCAAAGAAAACCAGTCTATATATAAATAGGACTCAATGGTTTGATGGTTTTACTGTTAATAAAGGAGACTGTGAAATGATGAGTAAATATCCCCCTGATTTAAGAAAAATTTATCTGAAAAAAGCAAAGCTTTCTAACTCATTAAAGCTCCATGTAAATTGAACCCATCATTTCATGGAGGCGGTCAACTGGCAGATGGAAAAGTTGTCTGTTGATTCAAATGGATGTTACTAATCCTTTTAGTATCTGCTGGTGGTCATAGCCTAAGACTGGTCATGAGGGTTAATAACATACTGTATGTGGCTCAGCTACTATTATCTATGGGTCAGGGCATCAGCAAATATACAATTCTCTTAACAAAATAGTTTGGCCTGGAAGAAAATCTGTATTCATCAACTCCTTACCTCTTAATTTAGGATAGGCTGTGCCAAATCATTCAATAGTATTAAACTAACCACATAAAACATTGTAAATGTCTCAAAATTGTAGCAGTAGGCAAATATCACGGCAGCCGCCAGGAAGATTCTCTGCGAGTGAAATGAACCCACAGTGGTTTGTTTACATTTGAAGACAGCATAATGTTTAATAATTCAAAATATGATAACACAGACGATCTTAGATGTCAGAAACACATTCTTGATATGGTATCTAGCTTCTCATGACAAAAACATAGACACCAGAACACTGTCCACCAGGAATCATGTGAACAAGACCCAAAGTATGATACAACCTAACTCTTCGAAAATTGTCACTTCAACGATTTATGAATGTCAAACAGAATGGAATAAACTAGATAATAAATCTCACATAATATTTTGTTTTTAAAAGGTTTTATTCAGCATGACTTGCCATCGAGGCTCATACGATTCTAATCGCAAGTTAACTGCGTCCCTTTGAATTTTTTCATTTTTGGGGGGATTTTCAATTTTCTATCACTCTACCACAAGTCTTGAGTCACCTCTCTAAAGCAAGGTTACAAATAACAAACAAATTTTATCATTCATCACCCTTCATTTCGCTGAGGACTTTTCCCCACACATTTTTCTATATTTTTTCTCTTCCTTGTATGACATTGTTATTATACTCTGCAACCCTTATGTTCATTTTCATTTCGTTAACAAAGGCTCTGAATATAATTAAGGACAGAGGTGCTTTCTGGGATTTCTCGATGGAACTCTTCCACAACAAATTCAAGACAACAACACATAGTTTGATAAGATTTGAAAATTCTTTATTTGCTAGTCTGTTGCATATATGTGGAGAAGGTAATGACAACTTGGATGGATAAATTACCACAGAAGTTAAATATGTCTTTGTAGTGGATATGAGGTTCGGATAAAGCTACGGATAAAGCTACGGAAACAGAGATCGTTGTCCAGTTTTACTTTCCCTTAGTTGAGAGGAATATCGAACCTGGGTTGTATAGTAATAACACAACGATTATCACAGGCTGGATAGCTAGTGTCACCATTTACTGATATCTACCTGTAGAAGAGTCTACAGCCCTGGATCGGTATGAGAAACCTCCGGGGTTCACACTCTTTAATTATCTATAGACTGAAGATACTGAATTCTACATACAAACACGTTTGCATTGTTCCTACTTGTACCTGCGTGCCCTCATTAGGGCATCTTAATATAATGTACTAGCATAGTATACCCATCATTCAGACAGTTAAGAACAGGTAGGTTTTTGTAAGAGTGGCTCCACCTAGTGGAGTTATGTATTGCCACCAGGGGACTACCCTGGAGGGAGTTTGAATAAACGTCAGTAGAACTTACATGCTTGAGTTATCAATACGTACTCGCGATACATGGTACCAGAAAGTAGGAAAAACTCACGATGGCCACGAGTATTAAGCCCCCGGCGCAAATGTCGATGAAAGAGGGCAACGTGGACGCAAGATGGAGAGAGTTCAAGAAACAGATCCGATGGTACATCAAGGCGAATCGAGTCAATGCACGCACAGACGGGGAACTCGCGGTAGCCATGCTGCTCGCCGTGGCTGGCAAGGAGGCTATGGATGTCTATGATACGTTTGTATGGGCCCCTGCAGTCGCAGCGGTGGTAGCAGTTCCAGCTGCAGGAATACTGGCAGCGCCTCAAATACTAGCAGAGGATCCAGATGACTTTGAACTAGTGATAAGAAAGTTTGACGGATACTGTACACCGGTTAAGAACATTGTATACGAAAGATATAATTTCTTTGGACGTCAGCAAGAAGAAGGTGAATCCTTCGACGTGTTTGTGACAGACCTGCGCCTCAAGATGGCTACATGTGACCTGGGCCCGGTAGAAAACACAATATTGCGGGACAGGATAGTCATGGGAGTGCGTGACAAAAAACTGACAGAGAAGATGCTGCGTAACCCAGATTTAACAGAGGCAGACGCAATAAGGATTTGTAAGGCAGCCGAAAGAGCACAGCTTCAGATGGTTAGGATTAATGCTGGGGAAGGCGAACTGATTGGAGCGGTAAAAAGGACGCCATTCAAAGCGGCGCCAAATGTCGAAGCCACACCACGTGACAAGCCCGCCCAATCAGGTGTGAGCTCTAAGAAGGAGTATGACTGTCGCCGATGTGGGACTAAACATGAATGGCGTAAGTGCCCAGCATTCAGATCTGTATGCACGAACTGTAACAACCGAGGGCATTATGCCAGATGCTGTCAAACTAAAGTCGGATTGGTAAGAGAACAGACAGAGGAAATCCTACAGGACACAGATCTGTTCGTCAATGCTGTACGGGTGACGGAAGTTCGCCTCTCTGAATCCTCAAAATGGTCGGAAGTGATCACAATAAACAACTCGAGCCTCCCGTTCATGCTGGACACAGGGGCCGGGGCGAATATCATCAGCCTTGAGGACTTCAGGACTATCAAGAACAGGCCCAAACCTAGACCCGTGAATGTCAAGCTGTTTAGTTACAACGACGAGAGAATACCTGTGATTGGGAAAGTGTTCTTACGCCTGAAAGTGGGAGTGCGAGATCACAACGCGACCTTCATCATCGCCCAAAAAGGCATCTCTCTCATAGGCGGTGACGACAGCGAGAGGTTCGGTCTCATAAAGAGAGTGCGGATGGTCGAGCCTAAAGAAACCGACTGGCAGCAAAACATTCCAGCCGTAAGTAATCATCACCTATCTGAACTCCCAGTGAAATATCATATCAGGATAGAAGAAGGGGCTAGGCCAGTAATAAGGCCTGCCAGGAGGGTGCCTATCTCGGTGCGAGAACCCCTCAGAACTGAGTTAAATAGGATGGAGAAACTAGGGGTTATTTCCCGACAACAGGAGCCAACTGAATGGGTCTCGGAAAGTGTAATAGTAAATAAGCCTAACGGCAGCATCAGGGTCTGTTTAGATCCTCGAGACCTCAATAAAGTCCTTAGAAGGGAGCACTATCAGCTCCCAACGAAGGAGGATATATTCTCTATGATGGCCAATGCTACTGTATTTACCAAGCTAGATATGTCACAAGCCTTCTGGCAGTTGCCTTTGACGGATGAGTCAGCCAGACTAACAACCTTTAATTCTCCATTTGGCAGATACCGATACAATAGGCTACCATACGGTCTAGCATCTGCACCTGAAGTCTTCCACAGGACGATGGAACAGCTGTTTGAAGGACTAGATGGGGTGCGGGTGTACATAGATGACATCTTAGTGTGGGGAAGGACCATGGAAGAACATGACAAAAGACTTGAACAAGTACAACAGAGAATAAAGAAACATGGACTGGTCATGAACAAAGCTAAATGTGAGGTGAGAAAGGAAAAGATCACATTCCTAGGAGACGAACTGTCAGCAAAAGGCATAAACCCAACTAAAGAAAGGGTAGATGCAATTCTAAAGATGAAGAGCCCGACATCGAAAGAAGAACTACAGCGGGTGATGGGGATGGTCAATTATGTGGGACGGTTCATACCGAACTTATCACACCGTTGTACAAACATCAGGAAGTTAATGGGTAAAAATGTGATATGGGAATGGTCTGACGAACATCAAAAAGAGTGGGTTGATCTAAAGAATGTACTATCGACACAGCCTGTATTAACTTATTATGATCCAAATTGTACACTCAAGGTATCCTCAGATGCCAGTAAGGATGGGTTAGGAACGGTTCTCCTCCAGCAAAATTCTGAAGGGTGGAAACCCATAGCCTATGCTTCAAGGTCCTTAACACCTGCAGAGACCAGATATGCTCAAATAGAGAAGGAATGTTTAGCTATGTTGTTTGGGGTCTCAAAATTCCATCACTTCGTATATGGTCGTACAAATGTGATCCTTGAAACTGATCACAAGCCGCTATTGGCCTTCTTTCATAAATCCTTAAATGATTTAACTCCTCGTATACAGAGGATGATGGTAAAAATTCAAAGGTATGATGTTAAATGTATGTGGGTGCCTGGAAAAGATATGCACATAGCAGACACTTTGTCAAGGTCGAGTCAGGTAAAAGCCATACAGGTAGAAGACACTGAACTCAATGCTGAATTAGAAGCACAGGTAAACTTTGTGTATGAAAATCTCCAGGTGTCAAAAGAAAAAATAAGCCAAATGGCAGATGAAACGGAGAAAGATATTGTACTCTCGATAGTAAAAGACTGTATTGTAAATGGTTGGAGATCAGGTAAACGCAATGCATATAGCAATATCAAAGATGAGTTGTCAATGGCAAATGGCATAATACTTAGGGGAAGTAGAGTAGTGGTCCCAACATCAATGCGTTCAGAAATCTTGTCATTGATACATGAAGGGCACTTCGGTGCGGAAAAACAAAAGCGTAGAGCCAGAACTGTGGTATACTGGCCAACCCTAAATAAGGATATTGAACGCATTAGTGACAACTGTGAGGCATGTATTAAATTCACTTACAGTCAACGAAAAGAAACATATCAAGTAGATCAGGATAAACTTAATGCAGGTCCGTGGGATATGGTTGGATCTGACCTATTCCAGTGGCAGGGTAGAGATTACTTGGTAATAGTTGATTACTTGTCGAATTATCCTGAGGTGGTTAGTCTCTCCTCAACCACATCTGAAACAATTGTTAGCAATCTCAGGGCAATCTTTGCGAGACATGGCATTCCAAAAATCTTGGTCACTGACAACGGTCCGCAATATGTCTCAACAACATTCAAAACGTTTGTCAGAGAGTACGGGTTTGAACATCGCACCAGCAGCCCACGTTACCCTCAGTCGAATGGTAAGAGCGAGAGGGCAGTGGGGATAATTAAGCAAATCTTTAACAAAGCAAACGAATTAAAACAAGACCCTTATCTTGGTCTACTAGCATATAGATCTACACCTAGAGAAGGGGGTAAATCACCATCGGAAATATTGATGGGACGAAATGTGAGAAGCAGATTAAACCTCCTAGCAGATAATTGTAGAAGCAAAGTTACAGGTACAAATGAATCTAAGGTGAACGAACCAGACACATTCTATAATGAAAAACAAGTGTATCAGTACAATAAAGGGTCGAGAGACTTGCATCAACTACAGCCAGGTGAATTTGTAAGGCTACAGGATGCAAATAAACGTTGGAGTACGAAAGCTCAGGTAGAAAAAGAAGTTACCCCAAGATCATATCACCTGGTAACAGAGGAAGGTAGTAGGTTTAGAAGAAACAGACGGCAACTACTTAAAGTGCCGCAAGAAAGTAGCTATTTTAATAGTAACGTAGAACTTGAAAATGATGTACCAGATGTTAGTGAAACAGGTAGACAGAACAAAGTAAGAGATCCAAATCTCATAATTCCATTAGAGGTAAACCAACCTGTAATATTACCTCCACCGAGAGCTGCAGTAACAGAACCAGTAATTCGGAGATCCAGCAGACCTCATAAACCTAATAGTCGCTTAATTGAATCTATGTAATATTACCACTCCCTAAAGAGGAGAAGATGTAAGAGTGGCTCCACCTAGTGGAGTTATGTATTGCCACCAGGGGACTACCCTGGAGGGAGTTTGAATAAACGTCAGTAGAACTTACATGCTTGAGTTATCAATACGTACTCGCGATACAGTTTTCTATGGACGGTATGGTCCAGAGGGTATGATGGCACCAGGTGGGCGCTGGGGGCGCAACGTGATTTGGGCAACACAATTTGATGGGAACGACGGGGAAGTCTTGGGTTATTTACTACATAAATATAGATTGTTTTTGTCGATTAACACTATCAAGACCCTACCTGCTTCCCTCCCTCCTATGGCGTCTGCCGACGCATCCAAATCGTTTCGTTTTTTAGCTTTAATCCTGTGGACCCCATCGCCGATCATGCCCATGATACGGCGTTGTGGATTCCCTGTTTATAGCTGTTTGGGTGGCGCTGCTGGTGGCGTTACCTGGTGGGAGGGTCAGAAAACATTCTCCGAGTTCTGACTTCCCGTTAGTTTACCACATTGCCACAAGGTGTAAGTGCGACCACAATAGAGACAGATCGAGCATGGAGCAATGGCAACACCGATCTATAGAGCCCTAGAGGCGTCAACGCGAGAGGTCTGTTATGCCGTAATTATACCAGTAAGAGCTAAAAAATCTTGGTCCAATCTCTCCCTAAGGCTATAACTTAGGCACTCATGTAACTTTTGGGTGTTGGACAATGAGAAATAGAGGGGGTTTCCCGATCGGAGGAAGTTGTCCAGTACAATTTGTATCTCCGAAGGAGGAATGGCAATTGTTCTGGCTTGGGTTTTATGCATTGCATAATTAATAATTATGCCATTTCGCCAGCTAGTCAAGAATGGGTAGGAACCATAGGAACTCTCTCACTCACTATCTACTACTTCTCTCTCCCTCCCTCTTCCCTGATTTCTCTCTCACTTGCTCCCTCCCCCCCCCCCCCTCCCCACCCTTTCCCTCTCTCCCCTCCCCCTCTTCTCCCTTCCCAACCCCTCTCCCCTCCCCATCCCATCTTCTCTTCCATTCCCCCTCTCCATCAGCCTCCCTAGCCAGGGCAGATTCTATAGTCAGTATATGACTGAGAAAATGAAAGGAAGAAGCTCTGCTGTGGGAGGATGCTCCCCCTCTGTCTCCCTCTCTCTCTCTCTCTCCCTTTGCCTGCCTCTCCCCACTCTTCTCTCTCCTCCTTTCTGTTACTTACCTTCCCTCCCTCTGGGACATGTTGCCACAGACGTGTGACGTGTTGCTAGGGCCGTGGGCCACCATGTCTTCCCCTTCCTTTCACCCCCTACTCGCCTTTCCCCTTCCTTTCTTCCTCCCCCCTGCTGCTCCCCTTCATCTTGCCCTCTTCTTTCCCTGTGCCCTTCCCTTCCTATTCACTACCCGCTCACTCCCCAGCACCCTGCTTCTCTTGGCTATACATGTAGTTACATCTCTGGGTCACATGATCAATTGGCTCAAGAGCTCATTGATCATTGCCTCTGGGTCACATGATCATTGATTTGGCCATACTTACTTCCCAGGCTATAGAGTGTGCATATCCCAATTTAAAAAAGGCTACAAAATCATATTTTCACCCCAGATACCTTAACAAACCACATTTTGTCCTCCGGAAAGGGTCAACTGAACTGTAGAGTAGAGAAATGGTCGGTAAGATCACAGATTCCAAGAACATCATGCCTGACAAAAAAAACATTCTTGAGCTTTATATAGTGGACTAGCAAAGTACCTGTCCTCCGGACGGTACCCCTCTCTCTCCACATTCCCCCCCCCCCTCCCTCTTTTCCTTGCCTCTTCTCTGTCTCTCATACCTGTTTTTCTCTCCCAACCCCATCTCTGATTCCCCCCTCTGCCTCCCCTCTTCCTCATGCTCCCCCTCTCTCCCTCCCCTATCCCTACATCCTCTCCCTCCCCTATTTCCCCACCCTGTCCCTCCCACCCTGTCCCTCTGCTTCTTTAATTCTTTCCGACCTTTTTCCCACCCTCCCTCTCCCTTCCTCCCTCTATCTCTCTCCCATTGCTAGGGACTCTCGCAGGACACGTAGCTAGGGAATCCCACATTGCCACAGATGGTGGGAGAGGCATGACGTCAATCTCTTTTGGTTCTTAACAGGGGCTTTCCCGGGCCAAAAATAGTTGTATAGAACACAACTAAAAAAACTAAAAAGTGCTTCAAAATCACATGGTAAGCGAGCATGATACCTTCACAAACCACATGCGACGACCTCCGGAGAGGTTGGACAGACCTCTACAGGTAAGAGAAATGATTTCTTAAACAACAAATTCCGAGAATATGTGACACAAAGAAATCCCTCTTTTCTACCTGTTTTTGTAGAAATTGCTCTATCCGTATGTTATGGATATATTAAACATTAAGGCAGTGGTGAGGGAGTTGTATCGCCCACGACCTGCCTGTCTTTCAGTGCGGGCAGGTGGATTACCCTCAGTGACTTGCCCGCGGACAGGTCACTTTATTATAGACCAGCTTTGGCGCAAGTTGAGTTTTGAGTCGGGCAAATGAGTTTGCATTGGTGAGTGTTGGGGCAACTAGTCCACCACTGTAATGACATCTAAGAAGTATTTCTATATTTCATGTTTGATATATTCGTTTGAAGGATATTTCTGGGTGTAAAACCAGTAAAATAACTAAATATTTCTATAGTCAGTATATGACTTGCCATCGTAGGAGGACATTCAAAAAGCGAGGATATATTGAATACAATGTTCTGAAACTTGGTACATAGATTTATATGACTAAAAGTGCTAAACCCTAAAGAAATCAGAACATTCTAATAAAGAGATCTCGTGAATTAATAACTTTGAAAATTATGTTTGCAAACTGTCACTGATACGAAACATATAACAATCCTTTAAAATCTTTCCAGAAGTTTTTATTTCAATATTTCGGAACAACTAGATTGTCTTACATTCTATTATTTTTGTACATCGACTAAAGTGATTAATAACACTGCACGTTAGTTTATACAAAACAAATTAATATCAATATGATATCACATTCTCACAAGGACTAAATAGAGATAGCATTAAGTATTTTATCAAATTAATTGGCATTTTATATCTGACATTCAATTTCATGGACACGCTCGCCCCTGGTTCTTCAGCCTTTTGACATTACGGCCCACATGCTGCTATATTGAAAGGACATTTTTGACACACATACCTTCTTTTAATGAATAAATGTCAGAAATTTTTATCATAGAACGGCTGTATGAAAGAAATGCAGGTTACATAATAAAGCTATTATAAATTGAATTCTGCGAATTTAGTAACATTTTAATTCCTTGTCACAGTTAGGTGAAAAAGTTTTACAATATGGGATTTGCATAGCCGCCGTTTTGGATCTCGATGCGCATGGAATTATGGGACTAATGGTACAGTATAAAATCTATGGAAAACATGCCATGTTCAGCATTGAATATTTATCAATTCTGTAATGTCAATATCCATGTGTTATACATGTTTTCATGACACAAGTCCCCATCTTTCCCGTCATGCATTTGGTTTTCATAGATCATTTAATTTGATACAAGCTATGATATTGGTGAAAACATTCTGGTACATGCAAATCCCCTATTCAAGTTCTAGATGCAGTTGAATTTTTCATTGTTTGGGAAGGATGTATGAAATAACACAAAAAATTATACATTGAAATGACAAAGGATAACTATAATTTGTCAAGTCAGGAATTGATTAGATGGTTGCTTTGATTAAAATGGTGAATTCCATGGATGAGTCTTGTTAATTAATGGAGAATTAAATGAAGCTTTGTTAAAACAAAAGCATGAAATCAAGTCAATTCTCAACGCTATCAATTCAATTTCATTCGGACTTCAAAGAAAATCACCTTTTGTGTCTATAGAATTGAAGCACAACAGAAATCCCTTTGTCATTTAAAGATGAAAGAGAAATGAAATATCAAGTTCAGACAAAGGATCTATCCAATTATTTCATAGACGGGCAGTGAATCTCAAATTAATGGGGGAAGGAATATTTATCATCCACGATGAGACAAATAAAAACTAAACACAGCTTTTGATGAGTGAATGAACATGTGAATGGATTTCCATTTTAATAGGGGATTTGCATAGCCGCCATTTTGAATCGTGATTCACATGGAATTATGGAACTAATGGTACAGTGTAAAATCTATAGAAAACATGCCATTGAATATTTATCAATGATTTAATATCAATATTTATGTGTTATACATGGTTCCATGGCACAAGACCCCATCTTTCCCATAATGCATTTAGTTTTCATAGACCATTTATACAAGCTTTGATATTGGTGAAAATATTCTTCCAATTTTCCATAAAAATGTTGCTAAATATTGGTATGTCAGATTTCAACAGAATCCATCCCAGCTTGCACTGCTTTAGATATGCAAATCCTCTATTAAATATTTACATCTTCGCAGTTAAACTATCTTAAACTATTCTTATTTGTCATCTTAAATTATTCTTATTTGTCAAAATGGGTCAGATCGTCAGAAAATGTACAATCGGCAGCTCTACACATTTAGTAAATTCTGCAGAATTAGGCTGATAAGCTATACATACTAGGTATATAATCTGAGTATATTAATATGTTGAAGTAAAATATGTTCGGTTATATCGAACTGTGTTTTGACCCTAATTTTTGTCTTAGTTTTTTTTTAAAGATACAAGATTGGTAAAGGCAAATTGTACATTTTCTGGCGATTCCATCCTTATGCATATATTTCTATCCTCTCATGTGGGGCCAAATGCAAAATAAAAACTTAGAGTACATAATCTTGGGTAAAGAACAAGTCAATAAATTCGATCTAGAAGTATATCTATTCCTAACTGAAGGGTAAAAATGATTTACATTGATGTACTCTTGTCAGAAAACTTTAGATCTGTACATTATTTATGTTGGAGATGAGACACCACAGCTGTGAAAATCTGCCAAAAAAGATTAGAAAAAAAATCAAAAACTGAATCTACTGTACACTTCATAAGTCATTTTCGTCAGCATTTGGTCATGTATGGGTCAGATCTTCAGAAGATGTACAGTCGGCAGATCTACGCATGTAGTAAATTCTTCTAAATTAGACTTAAAAAAATGGTCAATACTATGTATATCTGGGTATATTTGATATCACCCTAATTCAAACAATCTGTTTGGTTATGTTAAACTGAGATTTGAACTTAATTTTTTGTTAATTTGGGGTTATTTGATAGGATTGCTGAAGACGAATTGTACATTTTCTGGGGATTTCACCCGTATAAAGTATTACCTAGAGCTAAATATCACACTGTATGTATCACCAGCCAAACATGTACTCCATAGCCTTGGTTATGATGGTGCCGCTCTTCTGGGGCGTATTGCTCTTCATCACCACCTGCAATACAAGACAACATAATGTAAGAGTTGAGATTGAACAAGAAACAGTTGCGTGCAATAATGTGATGTTTCAGGAAAATGAGTCATAAGTCGCAAAATTGATATTTTTCAAAGTGTTTTTTTTTCACAAGATCACATTATTGGAATGTTCTAATTTTTGGAGGGTTTATCACTTATAGCTCCATCAATCGATGTCTTGAATTTCAGGACAATCTATGTTATATATCCTTTCGTTTTAAAGGTCCTCATATGGACTACATTTAGGTACTTTACTTTAATATTGACCCCCAAAAATATTGGAAACTTTTTTTTTCAAACTTAAATCTAGAAATATTTATTAGATTGTTAGACTGTTTACTATCATTGGAATCGGCTTGATCTCATCTTTTCAAATATAATGGTATCTCAAAATCTTTTATTTTCGACTTGTGACTCATTTTCCTGAAACACATCACGTATTTATCTGATTTGATTTGATTTAGAAAATATTTTATTCAGGTCTTTTACATTTCCACACTTACAAGCATGAATTTTCTCAGGACAGCCTGATTTAAAAAATTAAACAAAAAATTAGATCTTATCTTATCTGCATTTTAAAGTATTCACAACCTGTGTGAGGTTTATTCAACTAATTTGCGTTTCCCTTTTCAAGATTTCAGTTACCTGTAACAGATGGTCAAGTGACAGTTACCTGTAACAGATGATCAAGTGACAGTTACCTGTAACAGATGGTCAAGTGACAGTTACCTGTAACCCATGGTCAAGTGACAGTTACCTGTAACAGATGGTCAAGTGACAGTTACCTGTAACAGATGGTCAAGTGACAGTTACCTGTAACCCATGGTCAAGTGACAGTTACCTGTAACAGATGGTCAAGTGACAGTTACCTGTAACAGATGGTCAAGTGACAGTTACCTGTAACAGATGGTCAAGTGACAGTTACCTGTAACAGATGGTCAAGTGACAGTTACCTGTAACCCATGGTCAAGTGACAGTTACCTGTAACAGATGGTCAAGTGACAGTTACCTGTAACAGATGGTCAAGTGACAGTTACCTGTAACAGATGGTCAAGTGAGTTACCTGTAACAGATGGTCAAGTGACAGTTACCTGTAACCCATGGTCAAGTGACAGTTACCTGTAACAGATGGTCAAGTGACAGTTACCTGTAACAGATGGTCAAGTGACAGTTACCTGTAACAGATGGTCAAGTGACAGTTACCTGTAACAGATGGTCAAGTGACAGTTACCTGTAACAGATGGTCAAGTGACAGTTACCTGTAACAGATGGTCAAGTGACAGTTACCTGTAACAGATGGTCAAGTGACAGTTACCTGTAACAGATGGTCAAGTGACAGTTACCTGTAACAGATGGTCAAGTGACAGTTACCTGTAACAGATGGTCAAGTGACAGTTACCTGTAACAGATGGTCAAGTGATAGTTATTGTCATGTATATTGTCACTGAAATTGTCATTATATCTACCAATATCGGGTAAGAGGAAGACAGAATTTACTAAGTATGTCAAATTAGTTTGGTTTAGACAAGAATTAGAGTAGTAGAAGTTCGAATTTGTAATCAAAATTACCTGAGAATTTTCAGCTTTAAGAAAAAAAGAGAAAAGCTGGTTTGTTTTGTTTTTTTAAAAAAACAAGAAAAAGAGAAATGCTAGAATTCCTGTCTGCTCTGTTGTCAACTTTCAAAGCTTCCACAATTACACCACAGGTCAAATAAAGCTCATAAATAATTTAATCAAATCTGAGAATTCAGCTCTCATCAAAGGTAGAACCAGAAAAAAATATATTTTGAAAATAAAACCAAAGAAAGGGGAATCAGGATGAAATTCATTTATCGAAAAAAACTAATTCCACTGATATTTTAGTCCCTCCAGACTGCGAAAAATGGAAAAAAACCCACAAAGAATATTAAAGCAAATGGACGTCTCAATTAAAGGCTGATACTTTTAAACTATCTTTAAACAAGGAACTGTGACTCGTAGCAATGTGAGTTGCCAAGGTTACAAGAAACAAAGGTATAAATAAAGATAAACAGCACATATTTTGTCGTTATAGTATACGGGATGATTTACCAGGCTGTTCAGCTGCTATAGCTCTATCAACCTCAGGTTCTTGCCTAACGTTATCACAGCTAATAATACAGCACACTATAATATAGAACTTTAGTCCTAATATAGGAGAATATACCTCTAACATGTCATTGTAAGGGTTGTTTTGAAAAGCGATTTTCTAAACCTTTGAAAGTTTTCAAAAATACTGCTTTCGGTATAAATATTGAAGACGTCTGTCCTGTCTTACCCCAATTTGCTATGCCTGACCCCCCCCCCCCCCCCCACACACACACACACAAACTATCAGGAAAACCTGTTAACGAACATCTAAGTCTTCCTAACGTCAGGACTAACCACTCGGATCCAAACTCAGGCAGGTATCAAGGACGCAGGTAATTCATTCCTTCATCACCTAATACACCTGTATTATTAATGCGCAGCAGCAGGTAAAAATGTGATGAGTTACAGGAAAATAAGTCACATGGATTTTGAGATATAATCATATTTGAAAAGATGAGATCAAGCCGATTCCTATGATGGTAAACATTAACACAAGTATTTGTATATTTTTAGGTTTCCTATTTTTATTTTTGAAAAAAAGTTTTTGGGTGGATAATTATTAGGGTCGTCAGGAAAACCTATGTGTAGAAGACGTTTTACCCCTTTTTGATCCATGAAAATATGTATGCAACCTATGTACAAGGAGATATGTATGAAATGTTTTGAAATAAAAATGTTATATATATATATAGTAAAGTAGTACTTTATAGGGCGACCTCAGTAATGCAATGTATTTGATATATTGACCCGAAAGTTGTTACATGTATTTATACGACTCACTTTCGAGTAACACATCACAAAATATATTTTTCTGTCTGACACAAAGGGACGCTGACGCCGGAAGTCTTGCTAGATCTGCGTGTGTTTCATATCCCAAGCCAGGATAAATACCTCGTCACATTAGCTTAGCTCAAGGTAAGCTCATTTATTAACCTTATCATATAAGGGTGAAATCACCAGAAAATGTACAATTCGTCTTCACCAATTCTCTCAAATAACCCAATTTTCAGAGGACAATAAAGTACAGTTCAACCTAACCACACAGAGAATCAATGCAATGCCAAATTTGGTAAATAGAATTTTGTGAAATGTTTTTGAAAATGTTAGAATTTCTTTTTTGAAAATTTGCGGCTAAAAATGATGAAATTTGGGTAAAAGTCAACAATTATTACATTGTGCCTAGAATACGGATTTCAGCAGAAATAGTGATGACTTTCATCCCTGCCTATGTGATGTGTTACAGGAAATTGAGTCACAAGTCGCAAAAAATTGATTTTGAGATACCATCATATTTGAAAAGAAGAGATTAAGCGGATTTCAATCTAATCTAATAAGTATTTCTACATTTTAAGTTCAAGTTTTATTTTTGAAAAAAAAAAAGTTTGCAATATTCCTGGGTGAACAATTTATTACCAGTAAAATAACGAAATATACTCCATAGGATAGTCAAACCGCAAGAATACAATGTCCTGCAATTTGGTACATGGATCCACATGGCTAACATAGCTTAACCCTCCAGAAATCAGAACATTCCAAAAAAGAGATCTTGTAAATAAATCTCTTTAAAAATTTCAAAAATATGTGCGCGTGTGACTCATTTTCCTGGAACACATCACAAATGGCTGCTCTACGCTGACTTAGACCGTCCCACCGGATCTTTTAAAAGTACTCGGGTCACCCAGTGCCTTGAGAAGCATTGTTACAGCAAACCATCCCCGGTTCCCATTACTGGGCTAATAACCCACGTACATATGCTATATTAATATGTTTCCTACGTTACTGACGAACTAGCTATAGCAACATCCAGATACGTCACTGTATAATATCAGTTAATAGGGGAGTTGCATAACCACCATTTTGAATCTAGATTCGCATGGAATTATGGGACTAATGGTACAGTGGGAAATCTATAGTAAACATGCCATGTTCAGCATGGAATATTCATCGGTAATTTAATGTCAATATCCATATGTTATACATGTTTCCAAACGGCTAGCCCCCATCTTTCCCATCATGCATTAGGTTAACATAAATCATTTATACAAACTGAGATATTGTTGAAAACGCAATTTTTGACAAAAATGTTGCAACATATTTTTATGTCAGATTTCATCAGAATGATCCATCTCATGATGCATTGTATCAGACATGCGCAGTGGCACATGCAACTCCCCTATTGCATTAAGACGTGATATCGCCTCGATCGCACTAACACTACTGAGAGTGTAAATTGGTATCATGTATATTCTCAACTACCTATACAGGATACTCTAAACTGATTCAGACCAACATTTTGATGAGCAAAAAAATGTGAGAATTGTCATTTTTTTTTAATTTTGACGAAATTAGGGCCATCAGAATTTGGGAATCTTTCTGAAAACTTGGGCGAAATTTGGCTAAGATTTGAGGGATTTAAGGCAGAATGGCAACTATTACAAATAATCGAAAATACTGACTTGCATGCATCCTGGAAAAAAAACAGGAAAAAGGCATCGAGTTGACTCACCTCTTGGTCGCTAGAGGCCGCTCTGTAGGCCGCCGTTAGGGGGCGTATGGGCGGATGTTTGGCGGGCGTCCCCGACCCTACAGTGCTGACATCTAGTGTGGAGTTGTGGAGAGCGGGAGAGCCCAGGTAGGAGCACTCACCGTCTGTACTGGCCATCACGTTCTGTGCAATATATACAGGTGTAATTAGATATATGGGTGAAACCACCAGACAATGTACAATTCACCTTCACAAATCCTCTCAAATAACCCGAGTTTAAGACAGGAATGTGGTTCAAACCTCAGTTCAACATAACCAACCAGATTTTTTGAATCAAGGCAATATCAAATATACTCAGATATATCATTGACCATTGTTACTGTATAATTTAGCAGAATTTACTAAATGTGTAGAGCTGCCCATTGCACATTTCCTGAAGATCTGACCCATAGACAAGACAGCGGCCGAGAGTGAGGGAGGGGGAAGAAAGAGAGAAAGGGGAGGGGGAAGAGAGGAAGAGGCAGATGTAGGGGGGAGGGAGGGGGAGGACAAAGAAAAGGGGGACAGGGGAGGAGGAGAGGGAGAGTAGAGACAGGCCGACAGAGAGAAAGAGAGTATAGATGTATAGCAGATGTATAAAGGGGGGCAAGTAGAGAAAGACAAAGGGCAAAGAGAGGGAGACAAGAGACAGAGGGGGAGAGAGAAGAGAGGGAAAGGGAGAGAGGATACAGAGACAGACAGAGAGGGAGAGAGACACATAGAGGGGGAGAGGAGACACACAGACAGAGGGAGAGGAGAGACAGACAGAAGGAGAGAGAAGAGAGAGAGGGAGGGGAGAGACAGACAGAAAGAGAGAGCCAGGGAGGGAAATGAAGACAATATCCCCAAAATAGTTTTCAAACAAAAATCGACGATTATACTTCATATTGCAGGCCATTGTAGAGCACTACAAGCCACTATAAGAGATAGTATTACTATAGGTAGAGACGGTCCGACACTTACCATATCTATACAGCGAGTGACTCCCACCATGATGCTGCCACCAAATATCTTGCCGTTCTTACTCAGGGCCTTCTTGGCCTGTAGTTTACTCTGGTAGTGGATGTGCAGCCAGTTGCCTTCACTTGACACCTGTAGACAAGGAGAACAAAGCTATGACATGTTACACTTATTTATTATTACTTCTGATTAAGTCTTCATATATTATTTCACCGAATTCTTCTTAATTCCGTCATGCACAATAATTGTAAGGGAGAGTCAGACCAAGAATGGAGGGAAATGCTTAAATGAAAGCTTCTTTTTTCAAAAAGAATATATTTATATAAACAGGCACTACCAATGGCATATACCTTCGTGGTTTTGTAGGGGAAAATGTCCCGGTCTAATAATAATAATGATAATAATGAATTCTTTATTTCGCTAAGACAGTACACATACAAAAGAGAACAAAACAGGTAGTACACTTCAGATTTCCCCCCTGACCTTGTATAAGATTTCAAAAGTAACAAGTCAATAGATAGCCTTTGAAGTTTTGAAGAAGAAATCACACAAGTGCAAGTAATGGAAATCAGCAATTAAATTGAATAGTGATAAACTGTAAGTACAGGTGTAATAGAAATTAGCATAAATCTACTTACCACATGCTTCAATATATAGCCGTACTGTGAGAACTGTTGTAGGATGAAGGAGGCGGCAGCAGCGGGGAACCTGCAAGTGTCACAATGAGTTATTGCAGTAATTGGTAAGTGTTTATTATAGCAAATGGCACAATGGAGGATTCAAACTGATCGATCAGTTTGAACCCAAACAGAGTGCCATTTGCTATTTATTACACAATGTATTTGGATGTTCAAAGGTAGATTTAACTTGTTTAGCCAAAAGTTTGGCTCGAAGAGGCTCGATTCACCGCTATGGAAGCCCAAACTGATCCCGTGAACAGTTTGGATCAACCAAACTGCACCTTTCTAACTGCTCACATGTGTAATAATCTACCATACCTTAACTATCAACAGAATTAAAAGATATTGTCATTAGAACAGAGGTACACATAAGAACAAAAACACGTTTCTTTAAAGAGATTATTGGCCTACTCTCTCGCTCTCTCAGTCTACTGTGATTATCTAAATCTTCACTAGCAATATATATCTACAGTGACTCCCTTTCTTCCCCATCCTCAGACATGTTTTGTTTTAATATAATTATTCAGCAAATTCATTATGCAAAATACATTATTCTCAGCACAGCTGTCTCAAAATAATAATTTCAGAAAGGTATGACATCTAGATCATATTTACTTTACTTTAACAAAAAGTATTGTATTTAGTTTTAAAAAAATAAATCACCGCCATACTCTTATTCACCGTCATTCCAGGACAGATTAAATGTGCTTATGCTTTTCATAAAATGTACAATTGGCAGCTCTACACATTTAGTAAATTCTGCCAAATTAAGCTGCAATTTGGTCAATACTAGGTAAATTCGAGTATATTTGGCATTGCATTGATTCTAGCAATCTCTTTGGTCAGGTTGAACATTAATTTCAACTTTATTTTCGTCTGAAATTTGGGTTATTTGAGAGGATAGGTGAAGGTGAATTGTACATTTTTGGGTGACTTCTCCCAAACGTCAGCTTACCCAAATATTGTCACCCATGTCTCATCTAGTTCGTCTGTTGGTCGGATGTTCTCTCTAGAAATGTAAATAAAAACATGTTTTACATTACAGGGCGGTGTGGCTGACATCAAATACAAGGCCAATTGGAGCCGATTTTCAAGGCCGTTAAAATCAGATGTTTTTGTTAATTTTGGTTTCTCTGTTCCACAATCACGAGCATTAATATGATATCTAATTCAGGGTCTTAAGGTTTACCGTATATACCAGGACCCCGTTTATAAGTCGGGTACTGTACTCTCATCTACTGATAATAGCCCTAATTAATGTAAGATGCTGAAGAGATCGTCCAGAACGAGCTTTTAATGGATCACGATAATTTGAATATAGAACTCAGTTGTCGTTGGTTGATTGTGAACTGACAAAATTCTGGTAATTTTTTTTTGTTAAGTTGGAGTTTAAAACATGAAAACCAGAGTAATGAATGAAGATAATGATAAACATGAGTTTCAGTTATGCCTACTGGTTTCAATTATTGTAATATAAGCCGGGCGCCGAATATAAGCCGGATCAATTCCCCTTTTGAAATTAATATAAGCCGGGGCTAACCGCTTATACACGGGTATATACGGTAAACAAAATACTGATATCAGTACAAATACTGAAGACCTGCATCTGGATGCATTGTGTTCATAAATCGTGCCCAAATAGGGTCAGATGTTTAGAAAATGTACAATCGGCACTGCCGCAGCTCTACATATTTAGTAAATTCAGCTATATTTGACTGAGAAATGGTTACTACTAGGTATATCGGAGTATATTTGGTATTGCCTTGATTCAAACAATCTGTTAACTGAAGTCTTAAATTTGGGTTTTTGAATGAAAGGATTGGTGAAGGCCAATTGTACATTTTCTGGCGATTTCACCCAAATATATGGGTCAGATGTTCAGAAACTGTACAATCGGCAGATCTACGCATTCAGTAAATTCTGCTAAATTAGACTGAGTTTGTTATCTTACCCCTGAGTGTAGAAGGGGTCGATCTGTGCGGGAGAAGGCGACGTCTTCTTGGCGACACCGAACAGCGAGTTGTTTAGCTGTGCTTCTAGAAATACAGACATTTGAACATTCAATTTTTTTTTTCATCCCCACGCTGACATCCTGATCGATGCCAGTGGCCCGACGAGCTATTATTAGCAAAACCATGTAGTGCCAAACCAGCGAACTTTTCACTGGGATGAAGGATTTTACTTGACTTCCAAATAAACATTGTTATCTCTTGTAGAGAATCGATGGATTAATTGGAATTAAAATTCCTTACTAATATCATTTGGCTTTTTATTTAATAAAATTTTATAAAACGTTTTTTTCGTTCCAAAAAATTTGAGAATTTTAATTTTGGGGGATAAAAATGATGGAATTCGGAGAAAATTGGACAATAATTAAAATTTCAAAAATGCTGATTTCAGTAGAAATACTGAAGACTTTCATCCCTGCGTGACCCTGAATAAAAAACGAATTAGACAGAAAATAATTATGTCCCGAGATAACTATTGATTATACAGTCTAGGTCCAAGCCCTCAAATCAGATAAGAATGGTATTTTTATTCAGGTTCCGAACTAGGCATGTGCCAGTGGAAATAGTAAATATATATGGGTCGGGCATGATATGTCAGTGATTAGACGCCTACTGCGCTAACCCGTTTCCTGGCTTAGGACTCGGCGTTCTAATGGGAATGTAATGACGTTTTGCGGTCTTAATGGAATTATAATGGCACTTCGCGGTTTGAGGCGAGAGGCTTTCCCTCTGTTTGAAGGGACTCTCTCACCTTTGGACCTAGACTGAATACAGAAAGCAAAGAAAACTAACCTGAAGTATTGAGGTGGTTAAATGTGGAGTTGTTGAAGGCACCTTGTGGCGATGTGACGGTGTGTTGGAAGGACTGGTTCGTTCTGCCCGATTGATTTAATAAATCAAACTGAAATTGAAAGAGATGATGAGATTAAACGTTGGGGAGACGGAATATATTCGATTTTTCAGACAAAAATTCTTCATAATCCAACCATTTTTATGTGTGATTTCTCATTTCCTTCCCAAAAATTTCAGTATGGGCTGGAAAGGAATAACATTAAAGATATTTAAGTAAAGAGAGGTCAACCATAGCCTTCACAACTACAGATAGGAAACAGGGCAAAGTTAGAAAACACAATAATCATTATAAAGGTAAACCCCAATTTAAAGTTTTTAATGACCCGCAGGAACCATGTCTTTATTTGAGACTCTGCTCGAAATCGGTTATAGGTTCTGAAAAAATGTTTTCCCAAGAATCGAAGATGTGTTCCTCCTGCCTACCTTTCTGTCTGAGGTGTGTGTGGGGCTGGTGATGTGGTCTAGTAATCCTTGCACCGGGGGAGCTCCGGACTTGTCCTTACCTCGGGGTGGCAACAGGTCACTGGCAACAGCAAGAGTTTCATTAGAGGTGGCGTGAGCTGGTTGTGGATATTGTTACACCACGTTGTAGCAGACTTATTTAACTTAATTTCTTTAATTATATATAACGAATATAGATTTTAATATATTTCAATACATGTTCTTTGTGTATAACTATAGTTTACTCCCCTCCTTAATTAATGGGGGCGCCCAGTCGCGTCCCCGCGTTGTTCTAAGCATTACAGCCCAGACGGGGGGTACCCTATAATGAAATCCCCCTCCCCTCTGCCTGGGCGGGCGGGAAGCCTTACTATAAAGGCCTATATGGCACTGTAAGCTGCAGGCAGAGAGGGAGATTACCACCACGTTACTATACATATGTACAATAAACCTCTAGGCTTCCACAATAACACCTTCATTTATTATTCATGTTACAATGACTGTAACAATATTGATATTAGGATGTACATATATATGGGTCGGATCTTCAGAAAATGTCCAATCGGCTGATCTACGCATTTAGCAAGTTCTGCTAAATTAGACTGTAAAATGGTCAATACTAGGTATATCTGGGAATATTTGATATTGCATCGATTCTATCAATCTGTTTGGTTATGTTGAACTGTATTTTGAACCAGATTTATGTCTTAAATTTGGGTTATTTGAGAAGATTGGTGAAGGCGAATTGAGCATTTTCTGGCGAGTTCACCCATATATATATATATAAGATTTTTATTCTGATTTTCTCATTAAATATACATCAGAACTGGATGAACCCCTCTGCAAAGTCTTCCAGAAAATAATATTAGCATAATATTAGATGTTCATCAAGGCAACATCAGGTTCACCAGGCAATAATTCCATTCAGGAGATTTGAAGATGGCTCGGAAACGAATAGGCTAAAAAAATATTAAACATAATTTCAATTGAAATTTACTGAGAAGGCAAACATGTACAGCTTGGCTGATTTGAAAGACACAACACACACACGAGCTAAAATACACTTCAAATTGTAATATAGAAAAAAGAAGAGGAGCAGAAACTAAAACACAACACATGACTATACTTTAGAAGAGGGTCTTTATCTCTTATGTATTTGAATGAATAAATTTACCTAAGCTTCTTTAGAAATACGTATCCATCTATATCATATATGCCATGTGAAATGTATTTTTCTCTTTCTCAGATGTATTTTCTGTCTCTTGTATGTAATCATGTTAAGAACCTCCCACACTCACTTCTCTTTGTATTGTAAGCAGTAGCAGCCTCAGGTGCCAGGGGAAGGCCATACAGTCTACAGTCCAGGCGCAAACCCCCAGATCAGATAAGAATGATATGTCAGTGATTGGACGCCTACTTCGCTAATCAGTTTCCTGGCTTAGAAGTAGGCGTTCCAATGGGATTACAAGATAGCGTTGTGAATTTAATTAGATTATTAGTCTATTATTATTTTGGAGTCTTTATTATTTATTGTTTTGGAGGCCAGAACACCCACAGCACTGCGTGGTGTGGATGTTCTGGGGGGGGGGCGCCTCTAGTGTTAGATTCCGTAAGTTTGTTGGTCCTGGCGTCAATGCCGAGAACTGCGTTTGGCCTGAGGAAGCCATGGATGATGGCGCCGATTGTATGCCTGCCTTAAAACAGATTAGATTATTACAGACTGTGTAAGTGTTGAGAACAGATTACAAATCGAAGAGTCAATTTGACTTCTTCTAGGGAAGAAGCAGGAGGGTGCCGATGGTCCAGAGTATAACCGCGAGATATTATGATTTGTGTAAGGTCTGCTATGGTTATTGTTAGGTCATATGAATAAAGAAAAACATTTGCCGACGCACGCCCCTCCACCCAGCCCCGTCCTGCCTAGTATCCCATACACACACCGCCACTGGCGTCGTGTGTATGGGACGTTCATGCCTGCGTGCAGGTTCATGTAAACACGGACGTATGGTAGCGCCGGAGCGGCTTGTCTCGGAAATTAAAATGTTTGAACAAGACGGTGCCTATGGCGGAATCTCGATGCCGAGTGGAATATTAGCTCCTGTATTTACAGACACTGTTTATCAAGTGAGAACAATTTGAGTAATCCGCCTGAACTAAAGTGTACAGAAATGGTTAAAGTGTACAGAAATGGTGTCTAGGACGATTTTACTAAATGAAAAGTTTTTTCACCGGGAAAAATAAGGAGACCGAGCCAATAATTATAGGAATAACTAGAAGTAAGGCGTGGAACAGATACAGGGTTCCCGCGGTCCAGAGCACATCATTTTTCATGACTTTTAATGACCAATTCCCACAGTTTTTAATGACATTTTAAGGACCAAATGAAGTCATGTTAGCAGATAATTTATTACCATGAAATGACACAAACGAGATACCAATTTTTGACCAATTCTTTCTGTTCTTTTACTCCTCAGAGCATTTGCTTGTGATACCCTTTCAGCCATTTTTTGCCCTTGAGTGGGTATACTCTGGGTACTCACCAGAAATATTCAACAGTATAGCGGGGCCACACCCCATCTAGGGGGGTCTGGGGGCATGCCCCCCCAGGAAAATTTTGAGCAAAATGATACTGTTTTAGTGCGTTCTGCTGATTTTAAGGGCCATCAGGTCAATCCCTTAATCATTAAAACTTAAACTCATAGTTTACATGATTAAGCTTTATTTTCCTAGGCACCCTAACAATGTTTTTGAGATATCATTTTTTTCTAATAGCATAGTGTCATTACACAATGAAATAATTTGAAATAGAAGAAAAAATAGCATGCTTATCATTTTTTCTCTTTCATTTCTGTTCTGACTACTCTTATACGGCGCTCAGATAGTTTTTCATGACTTTTTAATGACTCACAGTGAAAATTAATGACTTTTAAGGCCCTTAAAAACCCAAACTCAGAATTCATGACTTTTAATGACTTTTTAAGACCCGCGGGAACCCTGAGATATAGCTGTTGCAACGGGTTTTGGGGTCGATAGAAGTCTTTTTGACTTTTTCCTGGGAAAAAGCGGAAGTGTTGCGAACGGTCTAGGTCACCGCTCCAGAGGAGCCGTCTAGAGTATGTGTGGCACCAGGAATCGGAAGGATATCGTCACAACAGGAGAAGTCTTGGGCTATTTACTTTACTAAACATTGAATTATTTGTACATTGACATTGCCCACCATCCCGCCCACCTCCCTCCTATGGCGTCTCGCGACGCCTTCCAAATCGTTTCGTTTCTTAGCTTTAATCTCCACATCACGATCGGCGCTGTGGATTCCCTGCTGCTATGACATCATTACATGGGCCTCGTTCTGGGTAGGGTTCCGGTGGGGAATCCCCGCGACTATGACGTCATTACACGAACGTACCGAGTATTCGTACGGCCGAGGGGGGTTAAGGCTTAAGCACTGGACATCGCTAGACATGCGTTGGGAAATCAGGGATGTGCATTACAAGTATAGTAAAGACCATATGAACCCAGACGTTTTACTTCGCAAACATGTGAAGGATGGCCAATCCGTACTTGGTTTCTCCCATGGACGGCGAAAACTTGGATTTTCTAGACTATAAAATAGCCCCCGGGTGGGCGGGGTGCGTTATGACGTCATGGTAAATGCAGGCATTGCTTTGCTCTGCCACTAGCACCTCCTCGTCCAGCCTTATCTAGGTCACCGCTCCAGAGGGACCGTCCATGCAGGCCCAGTGGACGAGATGATGGCACAGAGGGGCGATGTAAACATAAACATAATGGCATGGCGTGGCACCTTGACCATGTGCTTTATTGACCGATGTAGTGTATACGTTAATAGGACCAACATTATACGCTTTTTTGATGTGGCTGTAGAAAGGAATGCTTCGCATATCATTATTATTTTATAATTAATATACATTAAATCTGGTCTCGCATCCTTAATAATGACATTTTGCGGTCTTAATGGAATTATAATGGCACTTTGCGGTTTGAGGGGAGAGGCTTTCCCTCCATTTGAAGGGACTCTCTCATCTTTGGGCCTAGACTGTGTGTATATGGCGACCTGGGAAAACTCACCGATTAGGCGGACTGAAGACTGAAGGACCAGAAGATGACCAGACTCCGCTCTTGTTGGCACCAGTGGGAGGTTTAGATGGAGAGTTGGCTGCAGGGGCCCACATCCGGTTAGTGGGCTGAGAACATAGAACAAAATTATCATAAATTGTGTGTTTATTATACGTATACTATTGATAAGGATGG
Source organism: Sthenelais limicola (assembly GCA_942159475.1). Taxonomy (NCBI): domain Eukaryota; kingdom Metazoa; phylum Annelida; class Polychaeta; order Phyllodocida; family Sigalionidae; genus Sthenelais; species Sthenelais limicola. The sequence continues at coordinate 16,508,229 of OW804101.1, forward strand.
ACTAATGATTTATATGGTAGTGGCATTAGAGTATAAAAATGTATATAGCTGCATAATAGGGGGAAACAATGACAATTAGGGTTAAAAAGACAAAGGGCACAGATAGAGAGCAGGCCCTGGAGAGATAGAGAGAGAGAGAGAGAGAGAGAGAGAGAGACAGACAGACAGACAGACAGACAGACAGACAGAAAGGGAGAGACAGACACACAGGAACCCACTGGTACACAGACAAACAGAGCAGGAGAAACAGACGAGAGAGAGAGGGAGAGAGGGAGAGAGGGAGAGAGGGAGAGAGGGAGAGAGGGAGAGAGGGAGAGAGGGAGAGAGGGAGAGCGAGACAGATTCAGGCAGAAGAGAAAAGTGGTATTTATTTAGATTCGCTATGATCTGTACATTAGTTCACATTGATACATTACAAAATGTACTCACAGAAGGAGCGACAGGTGATGTTGGATGGCCCAGCAGGTAAGAGGGCAGATACGGGTTGTGTGAGGAGGGGGATGAGGCTGGCGACCCCATCGTCATGGGCTCCACTGACTGCATATTGGTCTAGTTGTAGTATTTCTGAAAAAAGAACAAGTTCAATTCAATTCAATTCAATTCAATGCATAAATGATGACTACAAAAAGGAAGGCCCAGTTTTGAAACCTAGGTTCCAAGTCTTCCAGTGGGTTCCTGTTATAACTGTGAATGAAACGTATCGCAGCAGCGAAATTTCTATGTCAATAAACATGTTTGATAAAAGTTTGACCAGTTAAAGTCCAATAAAAAGTGCAAAAATTCCACTCTACAACTCTCTTTCTCAACCAAATCATAAGCTAAAAGTATCTCAAATTAAGACGGTTGGCAGCACCCCTCCCAACATGTTTGTTAAAAAAAAATATAACAGAAACAGAACAATTTTTCGCTATCGAATTCAATTGGGAAACGTAATCGTAAGCATGGTCATTTGTTTCCAGATTTTAAGAACGGTAATGCTTTCAGGTAAAAATCAAACATTTCTACTGGGAAACTCTCAGTTTATTTGAATGAAATACAATTTACCATAAACCATCACTCTAAAGATAAATGTCATTCCCCGACTTGGAAAAATGGACTTTCCCTACGACTATCTACGCTGTAAGTTCTGTTACAAGTCTAACTTGAGGGATCCAGAGGGCGACTGACACTAGGTTAGAATCGTCACAATAGATAACTCTTAAATTAACTAGGATATTATACCGTTTGACCGATAATGAAACTTTAGGCTATTTAAAAAGGCTTCGCCGACCGCCGACTGCCCACCGCCACCCACGGCCATGTTGCCGGCCGTCTATGGGGCCGTCAACATGGTGTTCCAAGTAACGTTTGGAAGCGGTGATCCCATTGGCTGAGAGCCTGGCTCAAGGTTGATGTAATACGCCCTGTGATTGGTCAATTTTTTCCCCCGAGTTTTACCGATGCGAAGCCGAGTGTTTACCGAAGGTGCCATGTGCGAGCATGTGGCCGTACGCAGGGTGAAATGTCCGTTCATGCTTAAGCATATAGGGGTCGGGGAATCGGTGATTACTCGGTTGTGATACCAGAAAGACCTTGATATATTGGAGGTAATTTCTCTAGGCGTGGGGACATTGTTTTGGTGGCTTGGAAGTCGGGAAATATGATTTTGGGAGGATCGGCGGACCATCGGGTTCTCTACTGGTCGATAAGTAAGTGGGCGTGGCACATATATTCGGTAAATGCTTGAGGCATATGAATATGCCAGTTGACGCCGATCGGTCTAGCTAGGAGAAGGGTTCATGACTAATACATTAAAGACTGGGAAGGAAGCCTCCACCCCTCTACCCCACGCCGTATATCATATAAGATGTGTTACTTCCTTGACTCTACAGCCCCATCAGTAATCACCAGACTAACTGTTAACAAAAGAACCCTTAGATCGCAATTGTTATTATGAATAATTAAGTCCATGTGCCAGTCTAGGCCCAAAGTTGAGAGTCCCTTCAAATTGAGAGAAGGCCTTTCGCCTCACAACAGCAATGTGCCATTAAATTCCATTAAGACCACAAAAAGTCATTACAATCCCATTATAACGCCTAAGATCGCAATTGTTACTATTATTAAGTCCATCACCCAGTCTAGGCCCAAAGTTGAGAGAATCCCTTCAAATGAAGGGAAAGTCTTTCATCTCTAACTGCAAAGTTTCATTATAATTCCATTAATACCACAAAATGTCATTATATTCCCATTAACACGCCGAGTCATAGGCCAGGAAACCGATTAGCAAAGTAGGCTGACATACCATTCTCATCTGATGTGAGGGTTTGGACCTAGAGTGCACCACCGAACCAGACCTCCCCCGTAAGCTGTTTTCCAAAACAGTCTCAATCCAACACTTCATGTTAAATTAGTTGATTAAATCAAGGTATGTAATAACAGATTGGCCAAAGATAAAACCCCACGAATTATGTAATTCTGTGAGCACAGAAAAGCAGTTTAACAGATGTACAGATAAGTCTACAGGAGATAAAGGATAAAGATCTTACAGGAAGTAGCTGGATGGAGTTGCAAGGTTATCTAACTTTCTCCCTTTCACCCATCTCTCCACCCCCCCCCCCCCTCCACCCCCCTACTTGCCCTTTCAACCTCCCCCCTTAATTTCTCGCCCCTTTTGTATAATAGGGAGTCAAACCAACATAACTTAAAGTTTCCCTGCAAATAATCTTATTCTCAAACTCCAAAACTGGCAGAATTCTCTCATGCCATGCCATGATGTAGTGTCATGATTGGAATAGTACCGTGCTAAACTTATACCGTACGGTACCGGTATACAATTTTAATCAATGGAAAATAAAAGGCAAAAAGCACAATACACAAACGTCTTCCTCGTAATTTAATATTATTTCTTAAACACACACTGACTGACTAGTACCGTATATTTGTTTGTTCAGTTTGCGTCGGAGGACCGGGTTATACCCGAGGCCCCCTTAAGGCATATGTCAAATATTATTACATGTTCCTGAATAAACAGTTAAAAAGAGGGGGGGGGGGGGAAGTTAAGTCTTAAGACGGAAATTCTTGTAAGTTTGGGCGTAAACAACTAGCTGTAAACTATTACTGAGGAACGTATCTTGCCCAGGTGTCCCTTTACAGCCATCTTAATGTTTTCAACGTATAAATCTGATAAGCATCAAGTTTCGAAGAACAAACTTACAAATTTATGACTGTTCACAGTCACCGAGTCGAGACAGTGCAGAAGTTCAACGTGTGGTACGAAGAAGTACGATTGAAGTTAAGAAAACCGGTCCGTAATTAAACGATTTTATATAAAATAGCGGTGAATGGTACAACATATTACTATTAAATCCTAGTGCATCACAAATTACCTCTAAAGTAGACAAGGTCCAAATCCTAACTCTATCTTTGCGCCTGGATCCAGCTGTATAGCGTGTTTAAATTTGAAGCGCGGCGGAAGCTGTAGTCAGTTTTACTCTTTTCACAACCAAGAATCCGTTGTAACGACCTCGCCGTAATGGTAGGTGGCGCCATAGAACTGCCGCGTATAGTTCTCTGGCGGCGCGACAGGGTCATATGAGGGCCGGGCGGCTGAAACGCGGTTATTAAATTCTCTGGCATTTCAAATGGGTAATGTTAATAGCTGTATGCTGGTTTCTGTGGCAAAGCAAATCAACACGGTTTATTAAGAAACACAATTTAAACACATTTAAACTAATTTGAAGCATTATTTGAAACAATTTAGTCAGCCTAGGTAAACGCTCAGAACAGAGAACTTTTTTTTGATAAATTTTATTGAGTCCATTTTCATATAATGATAATCTCATGGGAGCCCAGATAAAAGCTAGTTGATACAATTATTCAAAACACATTCTGTAACTATAGACTACATGTGACTATTTATGGCCAGACCGCCACATCCTTGCTGAATGCCTACCGTATAATATACTAGTAGTTTATGAACTAATATACTAGTAGTTACGAATATACACGATATCAAATTAGCAAATTAACGCTGTCACTGAAGCCAAACTTCCGAAGGCTACGTATATTGGAATTTGGGATGTTGCCTTATAAGATGCATTATCAGCTGTGGAAGATCCTGAGGTGTAATGCCTATCCTTGAGATAAACACTCTAAAGATATCATATGTCCTGGGGAAACGATTCAAATAAATTAAGAAAAACTGATTAAAAGTAACAAATTCAGAATTGAATTTTGCTATGCATACCACTGCACCAGTGCCCTGTTATTGCCCATTCAAGACAGGCAGGGTAGATCTATTGGGCCCACAAACAAAGCAACCACAAAATCAGAAAATACTTGGATACATCCAAGAAAAATTATATAAAATAAAAGTATAGCCTATAGCCTAGATATACAGTCACAGTATAGGCATATATGCATGGGTCAGATTTTCAGAAAATGTACAATTCAACTTCGCAAATCCTCTGAAATAACCCTCATTTGAGACGAAAATAAAGTTCAAAATACAGTTCAATCTAAGCAAACCGATTGCTACACTCTAAATCCTCAGCGTAAAATTCCAGTGCGGTTCTGTTTTATTACAGATTAAAACGATAGGGTACCGTAAAATATAGATGCCCAATTTTGGCACTGTCCTAGAACGGTGCCCTGGAACAAATGCGGCACCGTAATACGGCACTGTGTGATACCAGTGCCGCACCGTCACATGGTGGTTGAATCATGTGGCTGAAACTTCAATCCTCCTGAACCATTACTACTCAATCATTGCTTATTAACAATTGTTCTAAATAAGACTGACCTTATAAGAATTGTGGCGATTTTTGAATACACAATAGCCTCTGTTTAAGTTTCACCTTAAGCTTTCAAATGTGTGAAAATGATGCCACACCCCCATGAGTATGGGTAAGCGAAATGGGGCATTGCCAAGTGTTAAAACTTAAATGTGTGACATTGCTGTTATACTTAGGAATAGGATAGGCCTATAGTGTATTCACAGAGGCAATCATTGGCACATAGACATATTACTATATCAAGACAGAATCAGGCCGGAATAGGTCTACACATCCCTGCACATCTTCAAGAACAAATATTAATAGGCCTATACACTTTTGAACAATAAATATTCGTTCTAGAAGAATTCAACAACACCCTATCTACCTATAGTGTGGGAACCAAATTAGCGTAGCATATCTCCACCTTCACTACAAGAGATATACAGCTGTGCTGTATTGTTTGTGAGGACGCAACATTGGTATTTTGCGACGCAACTTAAATGCGCTGCATATTTTGGGATATTTGTTCAGTCTGTCCAATTCCCCAACCCCACCCCCATTGTGAGCAGGGCTCTCAAGTCTCAAGCATTCTGCGTGTGATACTTGCAATAAGTCAATAACTCAAGCTTACATGCTAAAGCTTCAAAATCTCACGCATAAAATTAAATCTAGAAGGGAAAATAAGTTATCTTTTTTTCGTTGCAAATGCATTTAAATGGCACATCAAATACCAATAAATCGCCGATATTCAGCCTATTCAGATATATATTCAGATGCATAGGCCCATTGTCCGTAGTAAATCAAGTGTGAAAAAAACTCCCCCCCCCCCCTTTCTCAGTTCTCCTTCCCATAGTTTAACCGGGTACAAATTTCTAGCGGTATGTGACGCAAAAACACCTTCCCTTTGATCCCTGCCACTTCATAGCAACTTAATTCGGATCTCCCCCTCCCTTACTCCATCTTTTCCATCTCCTTCCACCCCCTTCGCCATCTTCCCCGTTCTCCTCCTTTCCCCGTATCCATGTATCTAACTTCAAACATCTCTGCATGGCTGAGTATTCATAGTTAGTGGCTGATATACATGTATGGGCGGGAGGAAGGGGGGGGGGGGTCATCATGTAAGTATGTGTGAGTTGGATAATATACATATTTAGCCAAACATCAATCTTCAGACTCTACCAAACTCTCCACGAATATCCTTGTGATATTACTGGATATATTAATTTGGAATATTATATGATATCTTAAAACTAGGCTTGGCAAACAGAAACATGTTCACCACCTTGTGTTATGGGACTGGAAATCCCGTTATTGTAGTGAGATTTATTTCCGATCAAAAATAGGACTAAATTGTTCAATAAATGGTTATTTTTCTTCCTGGTACTGAGATAAATTACTAAAGTTAATACTATAGTAACATTTTAGAGGGCACAATGCGATGCTTATAATTATTAATAATAGGCCTAAGTATGGTAAATGAAAAATTCCGCGCTATATTAACTCAACGATTTCTGTGTTGCGTTGATTAACCACAATAGTTGTTCATTAACGAGCGCTGTGTACACATTTGTCGTTATGTTGAAGCATTATGAAATGGAATAGGCCTACTGTTGTTAAGTCAATTTAGCGCGCGTTGGTCTGGATTATGAAACGCCCACCTGATGTGCCACCTAGCGTATAGGATTGTAAGTGTAGGTGTGACACCTATTTTTGAACCATCGATGGCACATGTTACTGCACCTTCATGCTAGATATCTCCCAAAGGTAAGAAGCATTTACTGTATTCATCATTTATAATATCAGTAGTGGCTATTAGAGTGATTCCAAGGCTTGTTTGTAAAAAAACCACTTGTTTGCGTTCAATCTATATAGGCCTAGTACCGGGGCCTAGTATCTTGTTTTGAATCTTGTTTACGCAACGTTACACAATCCAAAATGGCGGCAAGTCCGTTTAAGTAAACAGTAGGCTAAACTAACCTACAAAGCAGTAGCATAGAGAATGTTGTGGCCCTCATTATTATTAAACACACATGTATGCATGGGATACATAATCCGTTTCCTTTTATAGCATCTGTAGCATTTATCGAAATATTATCAGGGAGTTGTAACCTATAGGTTGGAGTGGTTCTTTGGGAGGTCTGTAGGCCGCTGAGGAGGCCGACCTACCTGTAGTAAGGTCGGGGGTGCAGAGGATTGTTTCATAGGTAGTAACAATTGGTAGCGATCTGTAATGATTAGCGATTTTAGTGATATATCACTATGCCATTTCATAATTAACAATAATAACGATATATCGCTATAGCTCGCCCCAATTGGTCGTCATTTGGCCATCAGGATTGAAAATTCTTAATTATTTTAAATTGCTTGATTACTGTTTCATAATCAATAGGGGGTTTGCATAACAGCTATTTTGAATCTTGATTCGCATGGAATTATGGGACAATTGGTACAGTATAAAATCTAAAGAAAATGTGCCATGTTCAGCCGGGAATATTTATCAATGCTCTAATGTCAATATCCATGTGAATATGTATATAGTCTATATTAGAATGAGCCATTATGGTTGACCACCAGTATGTTCTTTTTTTTTCTTCTTCATAAATTCACATGAATTCCATTTTCTAGAATACCTTAAAACAACCAAGTGGGCAATGTAGGAGACATTAAAAGCTAACTTTTTAAACACAGCGATTTCTGAGTTAGGCCCTGATTAATTAATGAAAAAATATCAAATAAATAATCATGTATTTAAGCAATTGTGAATGATGTATTGGTCTAATATTTGTCATCCATGAATTGTCCCTAATAACCCCCTTATCAAAGATGGGGCAATAATTCAGCATACATAGACATGGGAAGGAGGTTCTGCTTGTTGATAAAACTCAAGATTTATTCAGATCGGCCCATTTTAAGGGAGGATTTACGAGCATTCTTTCCATTTAAAATTAAGATATTGCCCGTTTTTGGCATTACCTGGTATGTTCAATGGAATTAGGGCCTAGATCTATTAACAAATCATATCAAATATATACATGAACCATATTACCTCTCTTAAGCATAGAAATTGTTATGCTTCAGTGAAAACTTTCACCTCATCCATCCCCTTTCTTCTAATTAATTACTGGTACTGGAGGAGATGTTCTGGAGGAGGTTACTGGAGGGGTTAATGGAGGAGGTTACTGGAGGAGTCCATTGGAGGAGGTTACTAGAGGGGGCTAATGGAGGAGGTAACTGGAGGGGTTGATGGAGGAGGTTACTGGAGGAGGATACTGGAGAAGGTTACTGGAAGAGGTTACTGGAGGGGGTTACTGGAGGAGGTTACTGGAAAAGGTTACTGGAGGAGGTTACTGGAGGAGTTAATGGAGGAGGTTACTGGAGGGGGTTACTGGAGGATGTAACTGGAGGAGTTAATGGAGGGGGTTACTGGAGGAGGTTAATGGAGGGTTTGTATTGCCAGTCCAAATAGGGTTAAATAGGAATGTGTTTTTTTTATTATTCTGAGACTTGTTATTATTAAATTATTCTCATACTTATAATTATACCCCTTGTGTCGTGTGTGTTATGCGTGTCCATGTGTGTTATGCATGTGTGTTATGCGTGTATTATGTGCATGTTATGCACGTGTTTACGCATTATGCATGTGTTATGCGCGTTATGCATGTGTTATGCACATGTTATGCGCGTTATACACGTGTTATGAGCATTATGCAGTGTTATCCGTGTTATGCATGTGTTATGCACATGTTATGCGCGTTATACACGTGTTATGAGCATTATGCAGTGTTATGTGCGTTATGCATGTGTTATGCACGTTATACATGTGTTATGCATGCACATGTTATGAGCATTATGCATGTGTTATGCGTAATATGCGTGTTTTGCATGTGTTATGCACATTATGCACACGTTATGCGCATTATGCAGGTGTTATGCGCACGTTATGCAGTGTTATGCACATGTTATGTTATGGTGTTGTGTGTGTTATGTGTGTGTTATGTGTGTTATGCGCGCGCTATGCATGCACTTTATGACTGACTTTTTCTACCAACTTTTTTGCATTCACCCCACCCCTCACACATACCCCCACCCCTCACTTATACACCCCACTCCTCAGTCACACACCCCACCCCTCACTAATATACTCCATCCCTTACTCATGAATGCATCCCACCCTCACTTATACTTAGTTCGAAACGATGTACAAAGTTTTAGCACTCAACCTAACAAATCAAACCAGTGGGAAGTGTTTAAGGGCTCCCATTTTCTGAGCCCCACGCAGCCTGGTAGCCATCTTTAGATGGGCCAGCCGACCTGTGACGTCGTCCATGTCCCTGCGCGACTGGTAGGCATTAGCAGGGTGGTAAATAGCCACTCGCGTAAATGTGGTGGGCGAGTACCACTGTGGTTGCACTGGTCCGTATTCTCGAGTACCAAAATACAATGAAAAAAAATGTGTTTGCTACCTTTGGAATGCATAAAAACGACGGTTTTTCTCATACAACATACTGAAAACGGGAGTCAAACTTAGCCCTATAGCTGGTATCTTTGTAATAAGGATTATACCTCTTTCTTTATTTCTTCGAGTACTGCCCCCCTTTCCCATTTACCACCCTGATTAGCATACAACTATATCCCACTGGTATATTCAATGTTTTCACACATAGCTTTCTCCAATCTAGGCTTGCCATAAGACCTAAATAAAGAGCTTGATAGTTTGTAATTACCGTCGGGCATATATATGCATAAAATTATGAGAATGATTAAAATTGTTTTCAAAACATCATTGACGATATGAGAACTATATTACCTATTGCCTGATATCTTTCATTTCTTCCACATTATTTTTTCATATAAATATCGTCATATCTTAGATTAAATAATTTATGCATATATATGCCCGTGTATTGCCAGATCGGGGCATGTTGACACCCAAACCAAATTAGGCTTTATATACCCTAATCAGTCCTAATAAGATACATATGAGTCGATTGACATATATCAAAAAACCTGTTCTAACCAAATGGTATTTTCATCCAGGGGCGTCTCCAATGACAGCAGTAAGGTACATGCTCAGTACTGACAAGACCATTGTCATTACTTCATTTCCAAAGGCCCTCGCCATGGTGTTCATCCTCCACAGGCTGCTTGATATCGAGTGCAGCCCATGCCACAGCCACAATGGATGCATCCCAACAATGTTTTATTGGAATCAACCCCACACAAGGTTCGAAGTCAAGTAACAAGAAACACGCAGATGGCATTCGAGTTGGCACGTTCCTTGGAAAATATGGACATTACATGGCCACTAAATAAGATACCTATTTGTATTATATAGTATTTATTCATTTATAAAAAGAATGTGTTATTTTGTGTGAGTATATTGCTATGTCATGATGAATGTACATAGGCCTACAATTATTATCGATTAGATTTAGATTTAGATTTAGATTTAGATTTAGAAACTTTTATTCTCAATCATGTCACTATCAGGATATCTCCAGCATATGGGAGGTTTACAAGCTTCATGTTGGTTTTACATTTGTATTTCTGCAACGTACAGTTCCCCAGTTGTCATTGAAGAAAGTGGGACGTTGACATTTTTAAATTTAACCATAATATACATTTGCATAATAATAAATATCCAACGCAGTAGATTTGTATTATGCTAGTAATTCTCTGAAATATCTAAGTTCTGTGATAATAATAGTCAAGATATTATACATGTACATGTCAGTTTTTATTGTTTTATATAGACTCTACATTAACCATTGGTATTAATTACACCAACTCCCTATAACAACCGAGTAATTATTCATGGAATGTCCCCATAGCTCAGGTCGACATTCACACATGTTCAGCAGCTGGTAGGTTATATATAGCCCAATATTAATATTAGCTTAGTACATGGTATTAACGAAATAAGGAGAGAGAGAAAAACACATTTGCAGTGAATATATGCTCATAGGGAAACATTTTAGATTAATGCAAACCTGGTTAAATAGGATGAAAATAAATGTCTAATTTCATGATATTTTTCTATCATATCTTATAAAAAATCGATGGATTTTTTATATGTGACTGAAGTTAATAAATGAGTAAGCTGTATATAATGTAACCATCTTGTTTTTTCTTGCTTCAATTCCGCTGACAAGATACCGTCCGTTTTTATGACAGGATATGGGTATGGGTATGGGTATGGGTCCTGCATGTAGGGGGGGGGGGCGTGGAGGGGTAAAATGCTATTATGAGAATAAATCTATATATTCAAACAAGGGGTAAATCTAGTGGGGGTATTCCCAGGAGGGCAAGCGCGGGGGGGGGCCATTTTTTTTTTAAATTTCGGAAAAATTACGGTGCCGTATCACAGTGCGGTACTGTCCATAAAACAGTGCCCAGTTACAGTGCCCAGTTACAGTGCCATATAGGCCTGTCTATATGGAGGGTGCCGCACCGTTATTAGCGCGGAGCGCGCCGTTATTAGCACGGAGCGGTACTGTGACCAGCACGGAGCGGCACTGTGATAATTACGGTGCGTCGTCACGGTGCCTTTGTACGGTACCGCACCTGCATTCCGGGTTTCCGGTACCGCACTGTTATAAGACAGAACTCTGCAGTTATTAGGATTTACTGTGTACAATCAATGCAATGCCAAATATACTCGAATCTACCTATTATTGACCAAATTGCAGCCTAATTTAGCAGAATTTACTAAATGTGTACAGCTGCCAATTGTAGGCCTACATTTTCTGAAAAGCTGACCCATATAGACCTAGGCTATACAAAAAAAACAAAGATCGCACAAGTTAACATGTATATTTTCAGAAAATAACATTCAGCGACCAGAAGCATTGGAACAACCGTTTATATACAGACCGCCTCCACAAAACGCCCCGAACACTCCATCCGCCGTACAACCAGCACCGGAGGCCGGCCACCTCAGCTCCTCTCTGACGGCGCGTACTCACTCCAACTCCGCCAGCTGCCAACGAAGACCGCACAGGCTCCGCTCTTACGGACACGTAACTGGGTCAAGCAAAGTATGATGGCTGCCGTGGTTGGTGCAAAAATCAACTAACCGCTCGCCTATACCGAAGTAGTGTGTTACTGTAGGGGCACCGCCATATTGTGCGCGAAAACGATGCGCAGTGGACTTGGGGGACAACTTGACACTTATAAACAATGGCTATGCATAGCTATAAGGTGTCGGCGGACTTCAATTACCATGCTCTCATTGTTTTATACTGCTACGACCTTTAGTTTTTATCCTTCTTAGAGGTTTGGCAAGTGTACAAGAGCCTGCCCTGGCGATTTGGCATGTAAAAATCGCAAGGGAAAGGTTTTTTAGCTATCAAACTTGAAACGTAACAGGGCAAGTATATAACACTCAACTCATAGTTTAGTACCACATGCACAGCGGATTGCGGGACTGGTAGGCTTATTTCCTTAGGTGTGAGGTTAACGTTACATGTATGATATGACATTGTGTGAATGCCAATGCTTCAAGCAGAGGTGCCAAACCTCCCGACTTGGCGGGAGATCTCCCGATTTTTTAAGTTGGTTAATTCCTCCCGACTTGACATCAAAACCTCCCAATAATTTGTATACATGCCTCAAAGAAATCAACCAGTATTTCTAATCAATCTTAAGATCTAAGTTTCCAAAGTGGGGAAGTATTTTATCCATCACCGTCCATGACGGTATTTCTTCATTGATTTTCATAACGATCCTATAGCTGTATAATCAGCTATAGATTGGTGCAAGAATTGTTCAAATTGGTATTAAAGCATGAAATTTGGTACAGTGATAGATTTTGGTAAGCTGATTAATTTTGGATATTGACCCATTCTGAAAAATTGTTTTCTTGGGTTCTGTTGCCATGGTAACATTTTTTTCAGTGAAATTTTGGCCATTCCCTGGAAATTGTTGTTGTTGTTTTTGTTACTTTTATTTTGACGGATGGACAATATCAGTGGGTCAATCTCCCTGAGTTGGGAGGATCTCACGCCCTACTGGACACGTTGGTTACAAATATATAGAGGTAACAATCAGCCATTAGGTCAACGATCTAATGGCCGCCCCAATAATTTTTGGTTTTCATTATAGTATCGGTTTTATGCAAGATGGTTAGAACAAATAATTTGATATGGTATATGCACACAAAGTAGTCTATGGAATAGTTCTCTAATTTTTCTAACTATTTCGGCGAATTATATGGTTGCTAGGCTATGTATGGTTGCTAAGCAACTGATAATATACTGAAATTTCTCCAAAATGGATCATTTTATGTATATTTTATGGGGTAAGGCAATTATTTATGTTCTAGAATGTAACATTTATTTAATGATAACATTTTCAGTGATATGCTTCATATCACTGAGCTGTGTTCAAATCAAGTCAGTGGGCTCTGATTGCCTCTATAAATCAGTAATTCACAATCCCCCTGTTCACACCTAGAACACCAATATTATTATCTTAATAAGGTACTTGACTCCATTAAAGTGTAATACATAGTGCAAAAACTTCTTGAATATAATAGAAGAACCAAAGTGTTGGAAAAAGGAGCTGCATGGATCTAATATTGTCCATGTGGGTCAGCATTTGTTTTGGGAGGCAATTGATGTTCACTGGCTAATAAGGCTTACAACACTAGCTATATTCAGCTGAGGATCAGTGGTCTAGTGGTATAGTCTTTGCTTCACAAGCCAGAGGCCCGGGTTCAATTCTTGTATTAATTTGTTTCTTTCGACATTTTCTTCAATATTTAATCTTCTCTTATTATCTAGAAAGAGTAACCTTTCTTTACATATTTTCTCTTTGGCATTTTTCATCTTTGTTTTCTGGCCAGCTATTTTAATCGCCATTTGCCTAACCTGACGTTTAAGGAATTCCCATTCTAATTTGGGCTTTAAGGGGGTATTTTCTATCTCTTCATATATATTTTCAATGACCTTGATGTGATACTGAATAAATGTGTAGTTAGAATTAATGAGAATGTTATCATGACTGGCGACTTGAATGTTGATACTCTTTCTAAGGATAATAAGTGTAAAGCCCTATTACAGTATATCTCATCTAGAAGTTTTATAAGTCACATAACTGATATTACTAGGTACGGGCAACTAAGCGATACGATTATAGACCACTTCTTGATTCGCAGTAAAATTGATGTTAGAGCTTGTGTACTGAATTATTCATTGTCTGACCATCAACCTATGTTTGCTATTATGAAAAAAAGGCGATACTAAAGCCCAAAACTGTTATTAAAGGAAGGTGTTTTAGTAATTACTCTAATGATATATTAAGAGAAACAATTATGGAGATCAATTGGGATACCTATTACGAGGCTAATGATCCATGAATGTTGGATTGTGATATATGGCCATATCTTGAGGATTGCAAATGAAATGGCACCCTATAAAGTGTTTAAGGAACGACGAGGAAAACCAGTGTGGTATACACAGCGGAACTTACCGAATTAAATAGAAACAGAGAACGCTTATTTAAGGTAGCTAATCGTACTAAGAATAATAATGATTTAAGAATAGCTAAAGCGGTGAAGAGTTTGTGTAATAACAGAACCAAAATGGCCAAGTCGAATTATTATAAGAACTTATTAGTTGTACATAGGAAAGACTCTGTTAAATTTTGGAAAGTGATTAAAGAAATAGATACAGGTGTTACAAATAAAATCACTAATACCTTGGTTAATGATAAAATGGTATATGGTCAGGAAATGGTCAACAGCTTGAATGAACATTATTGTGAAATAGGTGAGAAAATTAGTGAGAGTATTGGGGAACACACAACTGACAGGTACAATGAGCAACATGGAGGTGAATTGCACGACATTGTTATTGATAAGACAAAGGTAGTGGCATTATTCAAAGATATAGATGTTAAGAAAAGCTCTGGGTGTGACCTAATTTCGAGTAGAATTTATAAAGATTGTTTTATGTTATTGGGAGACCAGATGACTTTCTTGTTTAAGCAATCGATCATGACTGGAGCCTTCCCAACCATGTGGAAATGTGCTAGTGTTGTACCCATTCCGAAGGTTAATAATCCGAAATTACTAGGGGACACCAGACCAATCTCATTAACACATATTGGGGGAAGATCATGGAAAAGATTGTAGTCGAACAATTGATGGATTTTTTAGTGTACAAGAATATTATAAGCAAACAGCAGAAAGGGTATCAGAAAGAAAAGTCCACTACGGATGCATTAGTGGAATTTATATCTGACTTAAATATAGCTAGTAGTCAAAAGAAAGTAACTGTAGCCTGCTTTGTGGATTTCAGTAAAGCATTTAATTCAGTGGTACCAAGCACCATGTTGGACAAATTACAAGACCTAGGTATAGCACCCAATTTGAGAAAATGGTTTGAGTCATATCTGGTGAACAGAACGCAAAAGGTTAAGTTAAATGGATTAATTTCCGATACACTTGAGATCAATTATGGAGTACCTCAGGGGTCAATACTTGGGCCAATAATGTATCTGATTTACGCAAATGATTTAAAGCACCTTAATTTAGGGGGCTAAGTATTTACAATAATATTATGCCGACAACACTGTATTTTATTATTCTGGCACAACATTGAAAGAATGTGAAGATGTACTAAATCGAGACATGAGTTTATTTTATAACTGGAGTCTTGGTAACAAGCTCCTAGTAAACAGCAAGAAAACAAAAATAATGATATTTGGAAGAAATAAACATAATAGAGATGTACCGACACTGGATGTAAAACTAGGCGGTGAAAAGCGGGAAATTGTAAATTCATATACCTTTCTAGGAGTGTGTATTGACGATAAACTTATCATGAAACAACAATACAATAGTGTGGGGAAACAAATGATAAGATTTTTACGTTCAGAAAAATTAGGCCCAACTTGACAAAACCTGCAGCCATTATGATAGCCAAATCCAAGTTGGTTTCTTTATTTGACTACAGTCTTTTCAGTCTGTGTCCCCTTACCCAAAAGGACCTTGGTAAACTTGGAAAACCTAGAATCGCATATTAAGAATAGCATAAGCTGTGACTACCATGTTAGCCTGGATACACCAGGCAAGGATGAAATGTGGGCAAGGGAAACAGCAGGGGGAACGCACAGCGAGCGCTGATCAGACGGAGGAGGACCACAGTCGGGATGAAAACCACAGAGCTGAGGACCTCTTACCTCCTAATGCAACTCAGGCCAACATTGAAGAGGAGTCAGGTGATCCCAATCCACCACAGGCAGATGCAGATCCTGTAATGGATACCAGGAACCTGAGAATAAAGTGGCCACCAGCAGATGACAAGGGATGGCAGGCATTTGAGGAAGATCTTGACAAGATCCTGGAAAGCACCCTGGTCGGGGATGTGGATAGGAAGATTTCAGCACTGGCTAAACTAGTGTACACAGTAGGTCTGGAACGGTTTGGAGAAATAGAGATAGGAAATAGAGGCAAACCACAAGACACACCAAACAGACGCCAGCAGGAGATTAAAGCGCTAAGGGCAGAGATAAAGAGCATTACGAGGCAATACAGGAAGGCAAGTCAGGAGGAAAGGATAGGACTCAGTGAATTGAGATCCATCTTGAGAGATCGGAGGAACAACCTACAAAAAGCAGAGAGACTAAGAACAGCAAGGCGAGACAGAGCGAAGAAGAGAGCAATGTTTGTAGCCAACCCATACAAATTCACCAAAAGTACGGTAGAGGGGTCTAAGACAGGAACACTCAAGAGCTCGAAAGCAGAAGTGGAGAGACATCTAGCAGAGACACATGGAGACAAACTGCACCAGAAACCCTTAGGCTCATGTGATAGAATAGAGAGCGTGTCAGAACCAGAGGTAGAAATGAACACCAAGGAACCCTCATGGAAAGAGGTGACAGATATCGTTAAAAAGGCGAGGTCAGCATCAGCACCAGGGCCAAATGGCATTCCCTATAAGGTATATAAGAAGTGCCCCAAGATCCTGAAACATCTATGGAAATTAATAAAGGTGGTATGGAGGAAAGGGAAGATACCATCATGCTGGCAAAAGGCAGAGGGATGTTTTGTCCCAAAGGAGGAAAAGTCGGAACAAATTTCCCAATTTCGGACAATCTCGCTCTTGAATGTAGAAGGGAAAATCTTCTTTGCAGTACTAGCCAGGAGAATGACCTCATATATAACCATAAACGAGTATATTGACACATCAGTGCAGAAAGGGGGAGTGCCTGGATTCTCAGGATGTATAGAGCACACCAGCATCATCACACAGCTCATCCAGGAAGCCAAGGTCAGCAGGAAGGACCTGGCAGTAGTGTGGTTGGACTTAGCCAATGCTTATGGAACAATACCTCACTTGCTGATAGAGGAGGCACTTAGGCACTACCATATACCAGAACATTTCAGAGGACTCATAAGGAGTTACTTCAGCAACATACACCTGCGCTTCACAACCAAGAACTTTACAACATCATGGCAGAAGCTGGAAAAAGGCATAGTTACAGGATGCACAATCTCAGTTATCCTTTTTGTCATGGGCATGAACATGATAATTAAGGCTGGAGAGAGAGAGACCAGGGGCCCAAAGACAGCAGACATCAGACAACCACCAAGCAGAGGCTTCATGGATGATTTAACCATCACAACTGATACCCCTATACAAGCTAGATGGATACTGAGAGCATTGGAGGAGGCAGCAGTCTGGGCCAGAATGACCTTTAAACCTAGGAAATCAAGATCGCTAGTGATAAAGAAGGGGAAAGTCACCCAGCAGTTCCAGCTAACAGTCCAGGGGGAGAGCATCCCACCCATTACAGGGAACCCAATCAAATGCTTAGGCAAGTGGTTTGATGATACACTTGGAGATAAGGCTAACATCCGGAGGATAGAACAGCAAGTCAGCGAGGGGATGCGTAACATCGACAAAACAGGTCTCCCGGGGAAGTTTAAAGCATGGGTGTACCAACACGGACTCCTACCACGACTGGCTTGGCCCTTGATGCTGTACGAGATCACAGTGTCAACGGTAGAGAAGCTGGAACGGACCATCAACAGAAATCTCCGAAAGTGGTTAGGAGTACCCCCCAGCTTTACCTCAGTAGGCCTATATAGCAGGACAGCCAAGCTTCAGCTCCCTCTTACATCTGTAGTGGAAGAATTCAAAGTAGGGAAGGTTAGACTGATTATGACCTTGAAGGACTCCAAAGATGACAGGGTGCGGCTCGCTGGAGTGGAGGTGAGGACAGGACGGAAGTGGTCTGCCACCAAAGCTGTGGACGAGGCCGAAAGTAGCTTGAGGCACAAAGACATTGTGGGGACAGTAGCTAAAGGGCGACAAGGGCTAGGTACAACAAAAGCCTGCTACTGGAAAAATGCAGAGGCAGCTGAAAGGCGGGGCATGGTCCAGAAGGAAATAAAAGCCAGAGAGGAAGAGGACAGGCAAGTCAGGGCAGTAGAGATGGGTTGCCAAGGAGCATGGACAAAGTGGGAAACAGAGCAAAGAGTGCTGACCTGGGCAGAAATATGGAAGTACCCTCACTTCCAACTACAGTTTCTGCTTCGATCTGTTTATGATGTACTACCAACACCTGCAAACTTGCAAAGATGGGACCTCGCGCAAACACCAGACTGCCCACTCTGCGGGAAGAGAGGAACCCTAGGGCATATACTCTCCTCATGTCAAGTAGCCCTTTCCCAGGGGAGGTACACCTGGCGACACAATCAGGTGCTACGAGAACTTGCAGATGTGGTGGAGAGAGAACGGAAGAGTAAGGCGAGGCAACCAAAACAGAAACCAACACAGATCAGGTTTGTGAGAGAGGGAGAGACAGTAGCCAAGTGTGCACACAGAGCTTGGAGCATCCTAAGTCAAGCAGGAGACTGGAAGCTAGCAGTGGACCTGGACAAGCAACTGAGATTCCCTGAGATAATACCAACTAATTTCAGGCCAGACATGGTCTTGTGGTCGCCAGGTACCAAGAAAATAATCATCATCGAGCTGACAGTCCCATGGGAAGAAAGATGCAGTGAAGCCCATGAAAGGAAGAAGAACAAATATGAAACACTGCTTGAGGAGTGCAGAGAAAGAGGGTGGCAAACATGGAGCTACCCAGTGGAGGTGGGGTGCAGAGGATTTCCAGCACAATCAGTTTGGAGGATGTTCTCTGCACTCGGAGTGACAGGGCGGGCAAGGAAATCAGCCATCCAGAGATTGGCCCAAGTGGCGGAGAAGGCATCATGCTGGGTGTGGATGAGAAGAGACACCAGTAGCTGGAGGCCCACCACCGACGCGCAGTGACTGATCACCACTGTGGACCCCCCATCCTGAGAGCGTACCGAGGTAGGGGTCGAAACGCACAATGAGGGATGGCCTCGGCTGAGGACGTTGGTGGTGCAGCAGCAAACAACACCAGTGCTGTATTCAACATAGTAATGTCGAAATCCTAAGGTTAACTGGTGTTATGAACATAAAAGAAAGGATGAAATACAATCAGTGTATACTAGGACACAAAGAAGTGTATATCAAAGGGAACGCTATATTTCCAAATAGATACACCAGACAGGCTAACGGTCCCCAAAGTAAGGAAGAAAAATCATTGGTTAATTGTATAATAATGAATTGGAATAATTTAGAGCCTGAAATGAGACTAATAGGGGATGAAAAGGCCTTCAAGTCATGTTTAAAAAGATATATCACAGAGTAACCCAATATTGAAATTGTACACTATTCACTGTTCACTTCACAATTTAAAGTAAACGTACATATAGATGACATGATTTCTCCTTTGTCGCCCAGGCCTCTTTCTCTGCCCCCCTCCCCTCCCCCTGTCCCCTTATATCTCTTGATGTATATTTATCCCCTTGTACCATCCCGTTATTACTATTCCTTACAAGTGTAAACGCATTTGGTAAGATATAGCAGTAAAAAATATCGTTAACGGCTATACAATTTGTATATACTTTTCTTTGTATAGTAAAATTGATAGTAGAAGTTGGTTTCATCCATCTCACCTCATCTATTAAGAATTGTATATAATATAGACAGGTACCTTTTTCACTACATTATTTCTATTTCTATATTTCATTTCTTCCATCATCTACCTTTTTCACTACATTATTTCTATTTTCATATACCATTTTATTATTATTATAAAACTTTTATTCAATAAAACATGTACATTTCTGCTATGCTGTACTGAAGCGGAAAATTCCCTCTTAGTGTTTTACAACGCTGAGATCTTCCCGGGCTCCCTTCAGAAATTAATAAAAAGGCAATTTCTTCCATCTTCTTTCATATAATCATGTATGTTTCTTGTTTTTTTCTTTGAGTGAGTGTAATTTGGCTTTATAGAGTAACTAGAATACACAGTAGGTTGTACAGATAAAAAGACATATTTAGAATAACAATTTTTTGTATAATGGGTAGAACACCTCGATGTACCAGAGCGAGTAGCAGGGCGCTACGAAAATCACCCCTAGGGTGAGCGTGTTAAAATTGTAAATAAAAGCCTGAATAAAATTATGTTCCCCAAAAAATATTTTCAAGTTCGAAAGAGAATCTTTCGTCTGACAATAAATTTGTGTTAAGCTTCCAATACCCTCTACCTCTTCTTATTCTGTCAGTCTGTAGTGCGATTCTAACCTCTTTATGGTCTGAGTGAGTATTATATATCACTTCATACTGATATATTTTGTTGATAATATTATCTGACACAAAAATATAGTCTATTCTTGATTTTTGATCTGTTCTGAACCTGGCCCATGTTGTTGCTGGTTCTTCTTCACTCTTGAGCTTGGTAATGACATTTATATGGAGTCGATTCATAAAATATTTCACCAGGACGCTTGGTTGAGAATATGGTTTGAAGTGAATATCAGCATTAAAGTCACCTGGGGCCCGTTGCTCCGTTTCTCGCTAACTATTTCCCCATTGAAAGTGTATGGGAAAATAGTTAGCGAGAAACGGAGCAACGGGCCCCTGCTACCATTAGCTGATCATAGGCAACCTTTTCCACCATTTTTTCAATTATTGATAGATTATCACTTTGGTCTGAGACTTTGTCTGCTGTTGGGGCGTAGACATTAACTATACATGTGGTGGTTTCATTTATTTGTATTCTAGCATATTGAACTCTGCCATTGTCGTCACATCCATGTTCCTTTATGGAATTTTTTAGGTCATGTGAGACCATTAGAAGAACACCTCTTGAAGCACTTGTTCCATGAGAGAATATCATTAAATGAAGAACCAGCAACAACATGGGCCAGGTTCAGAACAGATCAAAAATCAAGAATAGACTATATTTTTAATTTTCTCCTTTCCACTGAGTTCTCCAGATCTTTTCTGTTTTTGTTGACGAATGGGTTTCTTGTAAGGCAACGATGGTATTTTTTTCTTAAAGTGTTCAAATATAGCTTTTCTTTTCGTCCATTTATGTTGAGTGAAATTAGCTTAAGCGGGACTGTTTTCCCTTTGTACCAATTTTGCTCCATTATGGCCTCTTGTGCTATGCCCCAGCTCCCTCACACCAGGATTAAGGGTGGTCTCCACTGGCTGCGGTAAGCTCTGCGGTATGCCTTGCGATGGTGCTGTGCTGGTTTTGTAGGTGGAGAGGAATGACAAGGTCCTTGCCTACATGGTCAGCATACGATGTAGGCATGAACTCGCCACTCCTCACCAACACATCACCATCGCAAGGCTTACCGCAGAGCTTACCGCAGAGCTTACCGCAGCCAGTGGAGACCACCCTTTATGCTGCTTCTTCCTCCTGATTACCCTCCTCCATTCCTTCTTCTTCATCCTCCGTGTCATCGTCTTCCCCAGACTCATCCTCATCACTTTCCTCTACTGGAATGGTTATTTGACTATAACTTTTGTTATGTAACATTACGTAACCTTCTAATGGGGATATTTTCACAAACTAAAAAGTGCCGTCACCTTATGTCGAGGTCTATCAAGTACAAAATAGTTTAAAACATTATGTACATATTTGTTTTATTCATTTTTAATTTAAATCCTCATTTATGTACAAATATGTACCATTATTCGACTTGCTATTTTTGACATGTTTTTCATATTTGGGATCTGTTTTTCGACCCCCTGTACAAGATTTACTAATGATGAGATGGTTCCAAACTTGGCAGTTTAATGCACATATATATAAGGCTGATAGAAAATAACAAATCAACTGATTAGTGTAAAAATTATTTTTGGGTACTAAGGGGGGGTGCTTGGGGCCCAAATGTTGTCAAATTGGTAGAAATGGCCATATATAATTCCACTTACTATTGTACTTCATTAGTGTCATTTATAATGGTCCTACGATCACAATTTTAGACTTTTTGCCATTAGTGGGGTTCGAAATGTAATCCCGTGGGAATTCAATGCTGAAATTGATTTTATTGCACAGAAAATTCCGTCAGGGTCCAAGGGTTTAGGAAATCATGGGTGCCAATTTTTGTCAACCTTTTAGATGCCACCAGGGGGAGCTCTGTGCCCATTTTTCACATTTTGCACCCTGGCATATTTAATATTTAAAATACAGATTTATGTATATTAGCTTGATTAAAGTACACAAAAAGACCTTTTCAAATCTGTTTCATATGATTCAATAGAGCAATTAGGTGATTTTCTATGATTATTCAAATATTTATCCTTTTTATATTTTAATATTTCTCAGAAATTTATCATTGAAGTGATAAGTCTCATTCCTCGAAAATAACCCGCACAATAGATCTATACGTGTCGATAAATTTAAATACCTAATAAACATAAGCTTCTACATAATCCTTAATTTCCCGACATGCAGAAAGACTGATCAAATTCATTCCTCCCTACGATCAGAGATAATTTCTTCCCCTTACATTTCTTGATAAGTAGGCCTAATAATAATCTAGGTTTTTTTTTAAAAAAAATGTTGATTGATTATTTTTATGTTTTAAAAAAAAGTTTGTTGAAAAAAAAGGGTGTACGACTATATATAGTTACCCCAAAATGAGAATACTCCTACAAAAAGATCCCGTGAATCAAACATTGACAAATATCACTTTTGCGACTTGTAACTAATTTTTGTGTAACACATCACAATTTAGGGACTGTTCATACTGGGTGGGGGGGGGGGTGGGGGGGGGGAGGTTGCGAAAAATTCTTGTGCAAAACGGTATGAATACCCCCCCCCCCCCCTGTGCAAATGTCTTGCCCTGCCCCCTCCCCCCTTGAAAGCATCATTGTAGTTCTGAATGTGCAAAATAGATGCCCCCCTACCTTCTGAGTCTGCACAAAAAAGGTGGCTACTAGTGGCCCAGAAGATTCTGCTTTTCCACTCACCACCCCGATAAACTCTTTCTCTTTAATCCATATTTATGAGTCATTCCATTGGAATGTAGCTTTCAAATAAGCGCTATACTGCCTAAGCTTACTACTCCCCCACCCCCAGCGATTACAAATGAACAGTCCCTTAAAGACCTACACACATGTACTTATGAACATGCACATAACAAAGATCGCAAAACAATTGATATGTGATTCGTTTTAGGAAAATGTGTCACAAGTCGCAAAAAAAATGTATTTGAGATATCGCCATATTTGAAAAGAGGAGATCAAGCCGATTTCAATGATAGTAAACACCAGGACACCTAATACGTAGGCCTATTCTATATTTCAAGTTTGTAATTTATTTTTGAAAAAAAAAGAAGTTTGTAATGTTTCTGGATGGGTAATTACCAGTAAAGTAACTAGATATACGAAGGCCTTCAAAACGCAAGGATATACTTAACAAAATGTCCTGAAATTTGTTACATGGATTTATAGGACTAAACCCTCTAAGAATCAGAACATTACAATAAAGAGATCTTGTGATAAAAACATTTTAAAAAATATCAATGTTGCGACTTGTGAGTCATTTTCCTGTAACGCATCACAAATATAAGAGTTTGCATGCCCCTTTCTACACATCGTCCCTGATCTGCCTGTTATATAGTTGTCATGTCCCCAACTCTCAACTGGAACATATATAAGGATTCAATTACAGAATTAACTTGTTAAGTACCTCAATCCACAATAGTATATCTCCGCATATAATATTATTCACTTAATATTATTTGGACGCATTTACCCACCCTGACCTATAATATACCATTACCGTCGCTAATTATACCACCATATCAGAGCAAATATAGGAAACTACGCCAAAATATGGGTCAATATTAGGACATCGCTCCAATTGTCGATGTCTCTATGAAAAGTGGGTGCATACCATTATGAAGTACATGTATAATGTATTGCTACATTGGCAGAGCTATCACTGTTTATATCACTCTATAGATAGTGGATCCACAGAAACAAGCATTAAATTAAAACGTCCTAAATCCTCAATCAAGTGGACCAAGTGAGGAATAATGACAAGTTATACCGTCATAACTCTGCTGGTTGTTCTAGTGGGAGTTAGTGTAGCCAGGAAAGGCCCAACATGTCAGCCGATATCTACTTGGATGTGCAAGGAAGACATACCGTACAATATGACATTAGTTCCAAATTCGTTCGGCCATGAAACTCAGGACGAAGCAGGACTCGAAGTCGCGCAGTATTTTCCTCTGGTGCAAATGGGCTGTTCCAAGGACCTAAGGTAAATTTCTTTACTTCATTTGTGATGTGTTATAGAAAAACGAGTCACAAGTCGCAAACTTGATATTTTTCAAATTGTAATTCACAAATTTTCTGAAAATCTGACCCATTTAGTAAATTCTGCTAAATTACGCTTTAGTTAACACTAGGTAAATTCGAGTACGTATATTTGGCGTTGCATTGATTCTAGCAATCTGTTTGGTTAGGTTGGACTGTATTTTGAACTTCGTCTGAAAATGGGTTATTTGAGAAGAATGCTGAAGTGAAATCGTACAAATTTCTGGTGATTTCAACCATTTTCTTCCATCTCTTATTTCAGGCTCTTCTTGTGTACGATGTATGCACCCTTATGCACTAAATTGATGACGCATATACCCCCGTGTATGTCCATGTGCAAGAGAGTACAGAAAGGTTGTGGCCCCGTGTTGAGGCAGTATGGTTTTTACTGGCCTGCTCAATTATATTGTGATCAGTTTCCCATAGATGGTCTTTGTATAGAGGTTCCGCAGCCACCAACGACAACTGTAATACCTTCCACACCACCGGCTCCAATAACAACAGAAGAGGTAACAACCAGTGTCCAACCAGACAATGAAACGGTGGACAAAGGCAACCCTGAAGGAGGAGAGGACTCCAAAGGGAATGAAATACCTATGTCTAATAACACTATTTACATGGAGAAGTGTCATTGTGAATGTCACCCTTGAAAACTTATTTTTATTTTTCTCGAATGTTACTCGGCATTAATTTGAGTAAAACATTAAAATTGATATACTTCGCAAATTCGTCAACGTGTTTTATTCCGTGAAATCATCGTTTTAAAATCTGGGTAAATGATTATGGTTAATCCACTCAACTGAAACATCTCAAAAAATCCCTGTAAATTGTAATGACTGATGCATATAAGTATACAGTGGAACCTCTCTATTGAGACAATTAACCCTGGGCACTGGACGATTTGTGATCTCATATAGCGAGGTAGTCTCTTTAAAGGGGCTAATCTAATAAGAGGACTGAGAGAAACTGGTCTTAATAGAGGGGTGGTCTCTATAGAGAGGTGGTCTTTATGCAAGGTTCCACTGTGTATATATTATGGGGAAACTGTAAAATTGACCAAAAATATGTTGGTGTCACATGAGGGTATAAGGGTATATGAATTAACATTCTTCGTCAGCAGCAGAGTCAGTATATTTGGGTCTTCAAGTCTTTGATGTTTTGTTTTAACGAATTCCAAAAAAAGAATTAATATATCATATTAGAGTCACTACTTATTAAAAATTCACTACTGCCTCATAAATTAGTGACAGTTAATAGTTTACATTTGTTTGTTTTTACAATTTGTACAATTCATGGTTTTCATTCGCGCCACCGTAAAAAAAATAAACAAAGTTATATAATAACCAAATGCAACAACTGATAATGTATTAGGCTATATTATTTAATTATAGACATTGAAAATACTATAGGCCTACTCTATGCTGGCCAACTGTATAATTATTGTCGATAGGTTTCTTACCGGTATATTGTAATGGGTGACATTTAAATAATCAATAATTATGATCTAGGCATAATAAACTCTTTTGAAAATCTCTCTACGTATTTATAAATTATATACAATTTTGTTTGTTAAATGTCTGGCCTGTTAAGCGAATAAAAAATGATAACAAAAAAACATTAGCATTAGTCATTTAGGCAGTAGGCCTAGTCCTACCTAGTATAGGCCTACACTCCCCCCTCTCTAATAATTTAAGAATGTATAGGCCTACAACAATAAAAGAGGTGTCTTGAGAAAACTATACATTCAACAGTATCTAACAGTTGTAGTCTGGCTGATTTTTATACCTAGGGCCTATATAATGGCACGATGGAGGTTTGTAATCGATCGAGACGTTGGATTAAATTGCATGACAGCCCCTAGGGGACAAGAGAACTCGATTTAATAGTATTTTACCTTACTTTCCATCAATCTTGTGGATATTCAGCTCAAATAGCACATAGGTGCTATTTGACTTTTCAAATGGCACCCCCGAATAGCACCCCCGAAATCACACATACGTATGTAATAAAACTTACAATATATATTATAATAGGCCTATATCTCTAAAAATATATCGATACTGATTTATAAAACTTATATCTTGCCTATTCTAGAGTATGGTGGGCTAGTATTCGACCTGGCACCAAGAAACGAAACAAGAAGGATACAATTAATCCAGAATAACTGTTTACAGACGGGGGAGAGCTGAAAATAGAATTAGAAACATCAATAATCATAATAATTGCAATCTATTGCCACTCTGTTATAGACGTCTCCAACGCTTTTTCAGTGTTTTTTTTAAATTATTCTGTATTAATTCGCCCTTTATATAATTATAATCTAAGAGACCCATATCGGGTACAAATTGAAGACTGGAAAAAGGAATCGATCAGGAGAAGCCTCTTTGTCAGGATTTATAACTTCTGGAATGACCTCCCTCACGGTATAAATAGGCCGTCACCATACTAGAGTTAGACTGGCGCTAACTAAAGCAGCCCAGATTGCAAAGACCTAGTACCGGTAGGCCTATAGGCTAAGGCCTGATAGCCTAATAGCTCAAGATGTTAAGTTTAATTTATCAACAGAATTAGAATATAGATTCATTCTAAAATCTCCAAGAGCAGACAGTTCATCCCATGACCAGTCTACCATTTTAGTATACTACTCCACCCGCTGGTGCTGCCCCCTGGACTGAGCGATGTAAACTATTAACACAACAAAATCCAACCAATCAGAAGCTGGCCCGGGCGCGCTGATGGCGGTCCTTGTTTACAAGTTTGACTTGACGAAGGCCTGATTTTTGCACAATTATGTCTCGATACAAGGCTAAAGGTACGATTTCTGTTTGATTTATGATGAAAAATTAGTCTTGTTCTTCTGGATTGTTATATTTGTGTCTTTCTACCAGTTGTTGATTTGCAAATCGAGGAAGCTTCTTGCTTTGGGTGAAAATGAGCGATAATAGGGTTGTTTACAAATTCTCTGAGGCTGAGAGTGAGACTCCCGTTATTTTCCTTGTACGTATTCTTTTCCCTTTTCTGTCCCCTCCTTCAGTCTTATTATCCCTCCCCCCCCCCCTCTCATTTCTACCTCCGATCTCCGACCTCCCTGCGCTAGTCTCCCTCCAGTCAGTGGTCGAAATAAGGAAAGAATAATATAGGTTGCTTCTTCTCACCCCTCCCCGCTCTGAGTCTCCCTCTGTCTGTCTGTCTGTCTGTCTCCCCCCCTCTCTCCCCGCTCTCTCTCCCTCCTCTCTCTGTCTCTCTCCCTCTTCTCTCTCTCATTGCTCTCCCCCCCCCCCCTCTCTCTCTCTGTCTCTCTCTCTCTCTCTCTCTCTCTCTCTCTCTCTCTCTCTCTCTCTCTCTCTCTCTCTCTTTCTCTCTCAGAAGATTTTTAGATAACATCAATTTACATTTAACACCAACAAAATATGGGAAAATGCGAATGATTTCGAGCTCCAAAAAATATAGCTTTAAAATATATTTTTGTTTAAAACTTACAATAAAATAATCTGAAAACCTCACTTGCAGGTTGTAGGTAGAACAAGAGATTCGCCGAGCTGAGATATTACACCATTTAGTTGGTTTTAGGGTCATCAGAAAAAACTATTAGTAGAGGATGTTTCACCCTGTTTTGATTTGATATTTGTATGTATGACATTGTAACACTGATATCATATGTATGAAAATCAGAAAAGTAGTGAAATAAAAATCTTATGATAATCCAACTATTGTTTGTAGGTGGGGCAGGCACCCCCGAGGTGCACCATGCACGCAGCAAACTGGATGGTCTGCTCCAGACAATGGTCGACAAAAAGGAAGAGAGGTAAGACATATGATTAGGGAGTTTCCGCAAGCGAACCTATTTACGTAACCGTATCCTATCTTTTTGTGTGAATTACATAGCATTTTAATGTATAAAAACTGAATTGTGAGATGAAACATTTTGCTTGATAAGTCGATAAACACACATATTCTATAATGAAGCGAAAATTATACTTTAAAATAGCTTTTCGTTTTGCAGCCCAATTAAGGATGAACTACCAGATGACCTTGACGCCCTGTGAGTAATATTTATTGCCTTATTTTCCACTTAATCTTCTTTCATATATATCAGATAAAGATCGATATTATCAATCATACAATATGCTATTTTCGACTAGTTTGATTTGATTGACTAGTTGGATTTAAGATCATTTCAACCTAGACTTATTTGGGTGAAATCGCCAGAAACCCAACCCTCTCAAATAACCAAAATTTAAGACAAAAATCATTTTCAAAATGCAGTTTAACATAATCAAACAGCTTGTTTGAATCGATGCAATGCCAACTATACTCGGATTTACCTAGTATTGACCAAATTTCAGTCTTATTAGCGGAATTGATTAAATGTGTAGATCTACCAATTGTACATTTTCTAAAGATCTGACCCTTTTACTTATAGCATCAGAACGACCTATGTGAACAATTGGTCGAGAGCTATGATATTGACATACTCCCTAATACCCAAATATATAATAATAGGGGACTTGCATGTCTCACTGCGCATGTCTATTAAATTGCATGCTGGGATGCATCACGTCAATTCTGACATACAAATCTTTAACATTCTTTTAAAAATGGCACCCAAATAGTCCAAATAAAAAAGTGTAAAACTCAAACTTCACAAGTCTCTACTAATTCAGCAAAGTCATAAATCGAACGAAACTAATTCTCAGACGGTTGGCAGCACCCCCTCCAAACATTCTTTTAAAAAACTTCAAGGATCTTTTTCCCTATATCATAGCTTGTGTAAATGCATGATGGGATTGTTGAATTCTTGTCTCATGGAATCCTGAAAAGATATCATATGGCTATTTACATGAGATCATTGGGTTTTTTTTATTCATTTATAGCCGAATCAATTTAAAGCACATATTTTGTTAAATATTCCCTGCTGAACATAACATGTTTTCCATAGATTTTACACTGTACCATTAACCAATGATTAGTCCCATCAAATCGAGATTCAAAATGGTGCACATGCAAGCACCCTATTGTGATGTGTTCCAGGAAAATGAGTCACAAGTTGCAAAATTCAAACTACTTAAGTCATAGACCTTTTTCACTGGACAGTTGGACCGGTCTGACATGTCTTTCACCGGTCAAGGAATGCGATCCGGCCGGTTTCGCCATGTCTGCCAAATATATAATAATTGACATACTCCCTGATATGATATTGATATGGTACCAAATATAATAATTGACATGCTCCCTAATCTATGTTTCTAGGCATTCTGCTCCGACTACTCCCAAGAAAGGTGCAGCCAATGCTAACCGTGGTTCTAGGAAAAGGAAGCGAGGCAAAGATGACTACAGTCCAGTTGAAGCTACCCAATACCATCGTAAGCCATTAACTTCAATTCTATTTAATTCAATTCAATATATTATTTATTTGCACCTAAAGTATACAAAAAGGAGAAAAGGTGACTTCCAGTATGTTCCTAGACTAGATTACTGAACCTAAGATTAAGATGAAATAAACAAAATTTCGATTTAGATTTTTTAGGCCGAAACGAATTTTGAAGTATATTTTCTAACGATCTAAGCTAAATGTTGTTGTTTTTTTTTTGGGGGGGGGAGAAGTAGTTTATGGATTAACATTAATTTCTCTTATAATGTTTCTCAACAAGCTAATAGATAATATGGTCATTCATTTGTGACCCACCAAACAACTAGTACAGGTTGTATAGTATGACTTGCTCTTTGAAGCGATAGGAAGTGATTGCCTGCGCATGTGTTGGTTATCTCAGATCCCACCAGAAGTCATTCATAAACTTAGTCAAATATTAACTTTTACAAGTATGCCTAATTCAACTTTTAAATAGGGGAATTGCATGCGCCACTGCGCATGTCTATTACAGTACATGCTGGGATGGATTCAGTACAAATATTTAGCAACATTTTTATCTAAAATTGAAAGGATCTTTTCATTGATATCATGACTTGTGTAAATGGTCTATGAAAACCAAATTGAAATGCATGATGGGAAATGTGAATCTTGTTTTATGGAAACATGTATAACACATGGATATTGATATTAGCGCATTCATAGATATTCCATGCTTCTTCCATGGCATGTTTTCTATAGATTTTACACTGTACCATTAATTGATTAATTGCTTGCAGATATGTGTTCTTTTATTTGCTGAGATAGTAGGGCTTATCCCTACGCTTTTCGACCTTTGCTGGTGGTCTTCTTCAGGGGAATGACCATAGAATATGATCTTTAGCTTTATATAGGAAGTACGAGAATTTTAAATTAATTAATTAACTAATTAACTGTTTGCAGATACCTATGTTATGAAGCTGTTTGACCGCCAAGTGGACCTTGCCCAGTTTGAGGAGGACACCCCTCTCTACCCCATCGCCCGTGCTTGGATGAAGAACCAGCCTCATAACAAAGGTTTAGCTCCATCTGCCACCAAGCCCAGCGCTGACCCGCAGCATGACGAGGATGAAGTGGTACGTATAATAGTGCACATCTCATACACTCTATACTCGACCTGTTGGCAGTAAACCTCAAAGGTCGCTATGGTTAACCCTATTCGGCGCTGCTGCCAACAGGACGAGTATAGAGTGTAGCCTTCCCATATTTTACTACATTTTAAAGCAATCCTACATTTTTTAACATTTTGGCAGTTTTCCCTATATTTCCTATTTAAACATGTTGGGATATACATGGTTTCCGTGGGTCATTCAAAATCATTAAATTCAGATTTACCTTTTTAATGATCATTAAAAGTCATTAACTTTCGTATTTCTTCCTTAAAAGTCATTAAAAACTGGACGACCCAGGACCTAGCTTGGGGAATCAAAGCAGGGATGCTAGTTCTCAGATCATTGTCTGAATTCAGATTCTTTGGAAAATTGACAAATGTCCCCCAAAATACTCCATTTTACCACCTGTATGTACCAACATGTTCTCAAATTCCCATTTGTCATAATTATCGTTGGTAGCTTTGTATGGAAGTGGCTATCTTTTTCTGAGGTTATCATTATGCATAAAGTCAATATGAAACACATTAAAAACGATTGTAATATCCCTTTACTTTGTCTCTAAGAAGTCTATTAAAATCATGTAAATTAGTCTTTAAAAGTCATGTTTGGTCCGATATGCTCCGCCACTTGCTTTGTACTTAAATTTATATCAAGACGTTCGTTTCTTTAGTTTCTACTATAGGTCTGTAGCATGGCAGGCACTGGAAGACCAGATTTTTTTTTCTTCTTCTGATTCTTAAATCTGAAGAGCAAAACCAAATCTCGTAAGAATTTATTATGGTGGATCTATATTAGATGATTAAGGTATTGAACATGTAGAATAAAGTTAGGACAAACAGTTTTAATCACACTGCAGTGTGCAACATAATGAATTTGGAGATAAGAGACCGTCGGTCTCTGCCAATCACTTGGATATTTCATTGGAGACCGTCGGGCCCTGACAAATATCAATCTCAGAGACCGACGAAAATTCTGTGGAGACCTGGGCGTCGGTCTCTGGGTTATGTTGCACACTGAGTCACTGTTTTCAAACTATTGATGGGATAAAGCGATGTTCTTAAGAAAATTATTTGTATACATGACGTATATATACATTTTTAAGACCATAAAGGCCTGCAATTAATCAATGAAATGTAGTAAAAGCTAATCAATGTTTCAGGATGAGAATGGAGATCGTCTCTACTACAGCCTGCCCCCACCTATTCCCATTAAGCTGGAGGAGGACGGGGAGGTGGAGATAGACTTACGTGTGCCCGCCCCCATCCCACAGGCGGACCAACCCCTCGATATACACGCAGTAAGTCATTTAGTCATTTTATATACCAACCAATAATTTGTTTTCACTTCGGTATAATGTCAACAAATATGTTAACAATTTTGTAACACACTCTTATATACCATCACTTGAAATTATCAGTTTTTAACTTAGAAGGGCCATCAGGAAAATCACCGGTGGTGAGGGCTGTGTCCTTCTTCCTCTTGTATGTTTATATAATTGTGAATAAAAGTTGCATAATAATAATAGTGATAATAGTCCTCGTCAGGGTTCCTACACAACCTTAAAAAAGTGTTAAAAACCCAGGAATTTCAGAAATTTGAGGTATGGGTGAAGTCGCCAGAAAATGTACAATTCGCCTTGACCAATCTTCTCAAATAGCCCAGATTTAACGCAAAATTAGATTCAAAATAAAGTTTAACATAACCGAACAGATTTGTGTAATCAATGCAAAACCGAATATATTAAGGTATACCTATAGTTTTTATGATTTTCAGCCTAATTCAGCAGAATTTACTAAATGTGTAGAGCTGCCGATTGTACATGTTCTCACGGTCTGAGTCATATAACAATGAAAAGATGACTGGCTGTAATCCACCACCCTGATTCTATTAAATCATTTTATCTATTTTAAAAACAATCCTTTTATTTACATGCGTTTATTCAGAATCGAATACAGATTAGAGCCTGAGCAGAAAAGGTGCCAATTATCTTGTGTATAAAATTGACTTAAATGATGAAAAAATGCAATTAACAAAAGAATAATACAACATTGTAACATAAAACTCCATTTTTCTCCAGGATCCTAGCACAGTTCCGGCACCGGAGCAACTTCTACTGAAACACATGTTGAGATGGAAGTTAATTAGACAAAGGTAAGCAAACCTTCACATGTGTATTATCGATCACTTTCCAAGGTTTTTATTTTGTTTATTTAAATTATCAACAGCACTAAAATTTCTCCTCTTTTCATTAACCTAAAATTTAAAAAAAATAATCTCGAAATTAAAAAAAACATTTCACAAAAATGTTGGCACACATTTGGAATCGCGGCAGCGAAATATAGTCTAAACTTTTGGCTTAAACTACATAATTATTTTATGCAACAAATTATTCCAAAATTAGCCTCAGAAACTTTTAATAGAATCGGAGAATAAGCCTTGTACATGTATTAGACATTTTCTAATCCTTCAAACACCCTAGATTTCCTATATTTTCGGGAGAAAATTCCTATTAAAACTTTCTATATTTTACCAATATCCTGTTCTGTTGCCTGATTGTCTATTCTTTTTTCCTTCAGTTGGAAAGATTCAGGCAGGATGAACGAATCAAGATATATGGATAGTTTGTCAATTTTAAAAGATATGTTTGACAAGCAATGTAAAGACCAATAATTATTTAGTATATGTAGTATATATTTAATTAAATACATCTAATGTGTTAGTGTAATTAATTTTGAACATGATTATGTATACAATGTTATAATATTAACTAAGTAGCTATTACTTACTTGGTTTTAATTTGTTCTTGCTCTCATATCCTCGATTAATTTTCGATGTTTGACCGGAAGAAAATAAAAAAGTGACCAAAGTTGATTGAGTTTGGGTATTTCTATCATTTATTCCTTTTCTTACTAGAACTATCAATGTAAGCCATCAATTGCATATGAATCTCAGCCTAATAAAACAAGGTTCCCACGGTCATGGAAAGTCATGGAATAATTCTTATTCGAGGCAAGATATTTGACGTGACTACATCAATTCTAGTGAAGGAACTTGTCGAGATCTTTCGTATACATACATTTACATACCGTAACTTAAATATAATTTATTACTATTTATATCAAGCCCTGAAGGAGGACCGAAGGGGCCCGAAACGTTGGGAAAATTGAATATTGGCCTATATTTGGAGGAGGGGAGTGTAAGGTAATTGACAAACGAAGCATTTATGTTTCAGTATCTAGGGGCCTAACTTGGTGCAGTTATTGTATAAGTTGTGATTGTTATGGATCAAGGAATATAATTAGTTATAAAATTAACCCATTAGATAAGACACCCTACGTCAAGAATCAATAAACTAATTAAGGAATAAGAGTAGTAATGAGATTTAAACCATTAAGTATAAGTATTAATATATAAGTGGGCGTGCATTTATATTATTTACATGATGCTGTGCATAGTGGTGCCAGGGCAGGGCAGTTACCCCGGTCTGCATTGGCACCGCTTGCCAGTCGCTGGCTCCTCGCCTTGGTCAGCCGGGCTGATCATGAACTGGTTTTACCAGCTTGCTGCTGCAGGGCTAGAGTAGCTCTCTCTACAGCCAGTAGATGTATTCTACCTGTGTTATTATATGAACACCTGTTATCATTGTGTATTGTTTACCTCTTTAGTCTTATTTCTTGCCCCTGTGTTAATGTGAGGTTTGGTTACTCAGTGACCATCCAGGGTTGGGAGACAAGGCAATAATACTGAAATATTTCTGGCTGCGTTCAGGGGAAATTTAAGTTATGTTAATTTCAATTTCTAAAAGTTTCAACGAAATTTTACAAATCGATTTTTTTTTTTAAAATGTTTATTTTTATTTTAATAGAAAATTTAGGTAAAAAGTTATGGAATTTGGGTGAAATTAGACAATTTTCATAAGTTTTCAAAACTACTGATTTCAGTAGAAATACTTAAGACCTTCATCCGTGGATTAATAATTAAAGAAGAAAGGCTAGCAAGGACTGAACGATCTGGGTTTGGTGTTGTGTATTCGCGATTTGTGTTCTGATTATTAATACAAGAGGGGTTTAATCGCTAATGTACCTTCCCTCCTGACGGAGAGACAGGCGAAATTGGGTCGGTTTTTAATCGTGTTTAACCTTTGATTAATGAATTATATAGTTGTACCCTTCCCGCTTATTGACAAATCTAATTCCCTAAGCTTGTCTGCGTATCACAGGCGCGGCGGAACCGATAAAATATTGGGGGGGCAAACATTTTTTTTTGATCGGGGGGGGGGGGGGGGGAGGGTTAGGTTTCAGGAAATCGGGCACACTTAATATGCCTATACTACCATCAAGAAATCTTTAATTTGGTATACTTTATCTTGAAGGTTTGTAAGGCAAAAATAAATTTAATATACTGTCTTGAAATTTGGTACATAAACTAATATGGCTTAAAGCGCTCAGTCCCACAAAAGTCAGAATATTTCACTAAAGAGATCTTGCAAATAAATCCTTTTGGAAAATATCAATTTTGCGAGTAGTGACTCATTTTCCTGAAACACATCACAATTTATTTATTTAGAGAGTATGCGGGGAAAGTATGGTGGCCCAGGATTGATATCTCATATGATTGAAATGTATCACCATTGTGAAATATCTAGAAATAAAAACCGTTTAAAAAAAAATCATGCCCTTGTCCCTTATCCCTCGCCTCTCATCCCTCATCTCTCACCTCTCTTCCCTCATCTCTCTTCCCTCATCTCTCACCTCTCTTCCCTCATCTCTCACCTCTCTTCCCTCATCTCTCACCTCTCTTCCCTCATCTCTCACCTCTTGTATCTCATCCCTCAACTCTCATCCCTCACCTCATCTCTCGCCTCTCGTCCTCCTTATCTCACCTCTCGCCCTTCATCTCTTGCTTCTCGTCCCTCATTTCTCACCCCTCATTTCTCACCTCTCATCCCCGTCTCTCACCTCTTGTCTCTCGTGCCTCATCCCTTTTGAGAGGAAAGTTTTGTCGCACTAAAATGTTTCTAGTTTAATTCCTTGCATACCAATATAATGTGATGTGTTACAGGGAAATGAGTCACAATGTTATACTTTTTTTTTAAAGCTTTTATTCATACTGAGTAGATCAAGTCCCAGCAATAGGGCTTAAGTGGTTTTTTTTTATTCAATGACTTGTGTACATATTTGAAAAGATGACACCAACCTGATTCCAATGATTGAAAACAGTAAGACATCTTATGAGTATTCCTATATTTTAAGTTTGATATTTTTATTTTTGAAAAAAGGTTTGCAATATTTATGGGTGGACAATTACCAGTAAATTAACTAAATATACTCCATATGAAGACCTTTAAAACGCAAGAATATATTTAATACAATGTCCTGAAATTTGGTACTGTATAGATTTAAAAGACATAGGCTGCGTTTCCACTGGCTTGCTCTTTAGGTCCGCTCATGGCCCGCTCTTTTTTATTATCTTGAGCCATAAGAAGCGAAGTCAGAGCGGTCTAGTAGATTCGGTAACTACGCTCTCTATACGCTCTTAAAAACCGCAATGTGCGCTTCTTTGGGAGAGTGCAGGATGTTGCGCTCTTATTTGTTGTGTTTGATATGAGCGCAACTACATTACGCTCTCTGCCTGTTAAACAAGCGGACCAAGAGTGCAGTGCGAGCGCACAAACGCATTTGCTATTGATTTCATAATATTATAGGAAACAAGCGCACCAGTAGAATCGCTCTGCGCTTGTATTGCGCTAAAAATATTAGCGGATGAAGAGCGAATGACAAGCGCACTATAAACAAGCGCAGCAAGAGCGAGCCATGAGCACATATATAAGCGAACCAGTGGAATCGGACCTTAAGAGTGCCAAACCCTACACAAATCAGAACATGAATACAGATATTGTTGAAAAATATAATTTCTGTGACTTGTGACTCCTTTCCCTCCTCCTTCCTTCTCTGCCCTGTCCCGTCCTCGTCCTCCTCCCCTCTCCACTCTGTCCCGTCCTTGTCCTCCTCCCCTCTCCACTGGAGGAGGAGGTGGAGGAGGGCCCGAAGAAGGGAGGTAAGTTAGGCATTTAATTCAAGGTCTAGTTTTTTGATTTTCCAGACTTACCTTGATTTTTTTTTAGTAAAGTAGTTAAATTAATATACTTCTGTAGGACGACAACAGAAACACAGAGATATCAAATAGTTCTGAAATTTGGTATATATATATCCTAATAGTGCTCAAGGTAACAAACACCCAAATGTCAAGACATTTATACTGAGAGAAAGATAACTTTATTAGACACAAAATGAATTGAATTGTTATGTTATACTAGAAAAGAAAATTGCAGTTTGGGGCAGAACGCTGGATGACAGTGAAAGGAGAGAAAGATATATTAAGGTAGAGGGGGGAGAGCTAGAGGGAGAGGGAGGGAGGGACACATAGTATTGAGAAAGAAAATTGCTATACAGAAATGAAGTTCTGCATCAGCCAAAACAAGGATTTATTTTACTGATTCCCTTAATTTTTATTTTTACATGAGTGATGTCTGAAATTTCTGAACTTATTATTTATGCTTTCATTAGTCTAACCACTGTATACGTTGCAAAAGCGTCTGTGAATGACATTTTTTGGCCAATAACTTTTTCACATTTTAACCAAATTATTGGGGGGGCCAGGCCCCCCCAATATAATTATTGGGGGGGCAAGCGCCCCCCTTGCCCCCCCGGTTCCGCCGCGCCTGTAGATTTGACATCTTGGTGGTTTGGGGAGATTCGGGCTTATGGGGAGACCGTCCTTCGTCGTCTTCGTCATCATCCTCTAGAATCATTAGTGATGTCACCACTGTTCCCACAATTAATGCCTCAGCCTGTAGGGGCAACTGATTTATCATTGCGGTAAAGGTGTCCGAGTGCTGCAGCCCCACCGCCGCAAGGTAGTCCTGTCGTCCAAAGGACACATTGTCGATGGTGGTGCCTCTTGAGATGGTTAGTTCCACCGTGTCTCCTGAACCTTCCACCCCATGTATCGTTATCACCTGCGGTCCCACCTCGTCGACCGGCAAGAACTGAAAGGGTTAAACAGTAAACATGATATTAGTAATGTGTTAAAACATATATTTGACATATACATAGATTTCACTGACGTCACAGCCCTGGCCATGTTTGGGGTCAAGTTAGATGGCTATATATGCTGCGATACTTGAAAATATCGTTTTCTGGCTGTTTTAACCTTTACCAGTTTTAATCTGCCACAACAATACCTTCATGATAGGTTAGATAGTCTGCCTTTAGTGTAGAATTACCCAAGTATCTAGTCTTGTGAGGTTTATCAACTTTGTTTTGATACCCCCGCCATAGACGGCAAGCGTAGCAGTGACCCCAGACATGGTAGCCACTGTGATACCCCAGCCTACTGGGTGACGTCATGTGAAATCTATGTATACTGAGATGTGAGAGGTTCATTCTAGGAATTCTTGATTAGAGTTTCACTTCATTAATCAATAGCTTATACCTATGACATATGGTCGCCACCCTCATTTATTATACTACTTTAAAGGATTGAAAACATTATAATCAGAAAGGGTTTTGAAAATAAGTAAGTACTGGAATCATGAAACAATTTCCCTGTTGCTAAGGATACACATTGTCTTAATGATAACGCGTTACAAAATACTTGTAAAACCTATATTCAGGCCCGTCAAACCGTCAACGTTTAACTCACTTCATCACAGCATTATCCTCAAAATTTTCACTCCAACCAGAATCGTAAAGTTTAGGGATTTAGGGTTAACTCACCACAGCTTGGTCCGGATAGTTGACAGATATGACATTAGCCCGATGTACTTTGGACATGCTTATTGACACATCCAAGAATTCCACCCTCGATCCGATCTCAAAAGACAGACGCTGCGGCGGCGTCCCACAAGGTTACTATCGCCGTTCCTGATCCATCATCTAAGACCACTTCCTTCACAAATTTATAGATGCCCCCTGTTGGCACCAGTCTTGCTTCGTCAGTCTGTAATAAATGTTTATTCACAAATCTTTATTCATATAGTAGTTAATCGGTTAATTATTTCGTAAGTTTACTGGAAGGAAAGCAGTAATTATGCTTAATTGGTTTGGACCATTGCCATTTAATTAAAAATTTATCGAATCATGAATCAGCATTAGAATTATCGGCGGGTAACATAGGTGCATTAATGTACTTACGGAGACTACTCGTCCAGATATGGAAGTTTTATCTCCCGAGTTGCCGTGGAGCGCCTCCACCACTGGGAGAAACGGAGTTAAGGGTGACACGTACAACCTTTCCCCCTCTTCCTTGATTTCTGGCGGTAGGCTATTGTGATGTCTGCACTCCTGAAACATAATGATCATTCTTCAATGGCATGGTTTTAACAATTTAATTCCAATGCAGGGTATTTTATTGGTCCTGAATAAACATAATTCGTATAACTTAATGATTAGACTAGACTAACAGTGGAACCAAATAGGTTATGCATGACAACATGTAAAGCATAAAGCTCCTACATTTTTCTGTCACTATTTTAAGACGAATCAAATACTATAAAATGAAGTAGAAATTTCGTCACACCATAATTTAGGCAACAATAATGATCCTATATCCCTCTATGATTAAACATTTACCTTGTAATTCTGGAGTTGTCGTGAATTGTGATGATTCCGTTGTCGACTCTGAAGCCGCCTAAGATGATGGTATCATCCACATCGAAGGCAATTTTTGAAGATCTCTTGACGTAGGCTAAGGTAGTGGCAGTCTCGTCTGCCACTATCATTTTGCGCCTAGTTCTGTGCACCTCCTCAACGCGCCCCATCTCTTCTTGGAGGCAGATGACTTTGCAAACAAGTCGGCGGGTGACTTGGGGCGCCACTTCCATGACGCCTTGAACTTTCACGAATGGGTTCATGTTGGTACCCACATTCTGGAAACACAAAGAAGAATGTTAATCATAGTTGCTTAAGATCGAAATCGCGCTTTGGTTTAATCAATTAAACAAAGTCATGAATACTGCATCAACCACTACGATTCAACATATTTAGGTGACCCCTGGTGTTATGAATAATCCATAATCGCGATGGTATTGAAATGAAGAGAATGTAGATTAGAGAAATTAATTTAGGGAATGTTGTTAAACATTCACCCTTATAGCTATTAGACATGCAGGTATCCCATCAGAATTGAAGCATGATCTCGCTTCGTTGAACAGATTGGATTAGGTCCCGCCACGTGGCCAGAAAAACGTTAGGGCTCATGAATAGATTACTTCTTTAGAGCATTAACATTTAAGCCTTGAACTTCCATAATTTTGGATGCATGAAAATGAAGGGAATGGCCTCCGCATCAACCTAGCCAGTTCAACCGTTAATGATAATCATTACCATCAATTGTAACATGTTGTAGCTTGGATAAACGAATGGCCTACAATGTACAACTAAATTAGGATGAAAAGTGGTGCTTACCGTTTGTGGCCTGCTGTATGGGTGGGACCTCTGCTTGGTAGAATTGGCCATGTATCCCAACGTCTGACGGACCGTTGAAGTTTGGGGGGATGCTGGTGATCCTCTCCCCATCCCTCTCCCAAGCCCTCGAACGGAGGGAGATTGGTTGATCCCTCTTGAGATCCCTCCTAAAGATCTCACTGGAGATCCCATTGGGGGAGTTGGCGCTGGGGACGACGTTTTGGCGGGGGAGGAAGATGCTTTTGGGCGCCCAGGTTCTTTTGATCCCGATGCCACTGCTGCAAGTCCTTTTTCTCCTTTCTTACTCCTTACTGAAGACATGTTTATCGAAAAATCGCTATGACCAGGTGTAGAGATGAGGTGTAGAGGTTAGTCGTTCCTGCTAAAACTGTTGAGCATTGAGGTGTAGAGGTTAATCTTGCTGCTCAATATGATGAGGCGTAGAGATGAGGCGTAGAGCTTAAGGTTGAGGTGTAGAGGTTAATCTTGAGAGGTTGATCCGAGTGGTTGTCCAAAAGAAAAGTGAGCGTTCCAGTGAAGCAACTGGCATTTTATGCCCTTTGGTCAGTCAATGGTCATCTGCACCTCGCGTCCAATCATATGGCGTCATAAATGCTTTAGTCGAACTGATTTGCATATTTCCACCGTGGAGGGCGTTGATAGTATGACCTATGTCCAATCAGGTGGGAGCAATCACCCTGCACCCTCAGACACCGGTCTCACTGGAATGTAATGGGTGGGAGGGGGGGGGGGGGGGTACCCTGCGCACCATTCTCCCAGACTTGTTCGTCCATTTGTAAATCAAGATCTTGCAATAAAGGATATTTGAATTGAATTGAATTGAAATCAATTTGATGCATAATAATGTATACCAAAATTATTATTCATCCTTCTTAATACTTAAATTACCCAGCTAATTCCAAAATGGTGAGACCATGGGATGTAATGCGTCGATATTTCACCTTGCATGCTAGAGAATGCATAGTCTATCTTTGTTCGCCACCTTGTAGTGGGGCCTGTATCTAGATGGACATAACCAAGGGTTGAATACATTTCCACTAGAGACGTTTCGTTTCTATGTTGTAGACCATTAATGTTTAGATCTCCACCCAGGAACAATAAGGGTTTTGCATCCAGATTTGATCGTATAGATCTGAACATGTTAATACGATCTTCGTTAGTGGCCTTCTTATGGCAATAAAAAACCCCAACGTAAGCATGTTCTCCAGGATTCAGTCCTACTTCCATTAAGGAATACTCGCAGCCATTTTCCCCATACACATGGGCTCCCACAACCTCTATCCAATTTTTCATTACTATCATGAGCCCTGACTTAATATTAACGATATCATTACGTTGAACATCTGCTCTGTAACACAAATAATCATCTGACCTATATTCAAACTCGGAGGATTCTATTAAATGAGTTTCATTGAGAAGAATTATGTCAGCTCGAACAGCCTGTGGGTCACGTTTAAGCGATTCAAGGTTTCTCTCCAAGTATTCAACATTCTGATAATAAATCACAAAGGTATCATCTGAAAAAGTGTTAAAGTTTAGGGCAAGGAGACTGTCCCTGCGTAACCTCTCCATTTCTTCTTTTACACTGGAGTCACCTCGAATCTGATCTGCCTGAAAATTCACTATTGTTAACCCTTTCATGCTAGTTACACGACTCATGGCAACATACGCCGAATGTCTAAGCAATGATTTGCAACAGGGATCAACAGTTAGACTAACCACAACTGATTTACTGTGTACCCCTGAGATTTATGCACTGTTTTCCCTGATGCAGGGCGAAGGGGAAATTGCTTCCTATAAACCGTCAAAGATTTTCTCCTTATTGTGAAAGTCATTGTGTTTGGAAAGATGGGGGTCCAACCCGTTTGAACGTTTTCATCTGCATGCTGTCCATACGTAGACCTTTGCATGGTTCCCATTTCATCCTCATCAAATTGAAGCCAGAGGCATATTGGCTTTTGGAATTCTGCCCGGAATTGTATATACTTTAATATTC
Organism: Sthenelais limicola; assembly: GCA_942159475.1. Taxonomy (NCBI): domain Eukaryota; kingdom Metazoa; phylum Annelida; class Polychaeta; order Phyllodocida; family Sigalionidae; genus Sthenelais; species Sthenelais limicola. The sequence continues at coordinate 16,550,650 of OW804101.1, forward strand.
CTGATCTGCCATTGGTTAACCCATCATCGACATTGATATTCATCATTACATCGTATGATAGTCCCACACATAAACGTAACTCATTCAACAAACCTCCCCCAGTGGACTTGTGGTTAAACGCTTCATCTAATAGTTGTTGCATTGGGATTGAACTTCTACCCATTATTTTGTCTATGCATCGAACCACACACTTTTGCCCTGAGCTTTTCTGGTATAAGCTATCATTCATCATGTTTACTTCAGCATTGGTGCAGAAGAGAAACAGAGAGCTTGTGTTTCCTCGTTTTAAAGCAGCTTCTAGAGTGGGGACAGACCTTTGCCCTAACACTTGTATATCGTGCCGTGTTTTTGTCTTTTTTGTTTTTACAAATGACTTTATTTACTGTAACCTGCCGTCCGGGCTTTTACAATTCTAAAGACATGTATGCAAAGTATCGTAGATGGGAAGAATAAAAATTCAGCCTTTCAGCACCTCAATGTATTCTGTGATACCTTCGGCTACACGCCGCCATATTTTTTTTTCCTTACTACTAATTTTCTTAAAATCAAAGGCATATATATAACAACATTACATCTCATACGAAGTTCATACATTGTGGACAAAATGTCAATGCAACCTTTGGCAAACAATTTCTGTCTATATATAAATGATTTTACCTGGAGAATAATCCAGTTTATTATTTTAGAATTTAAATTAAAGAATCCAAGAGAGCTAATAAACTTGAGACCAATTGCAATAGTCCCCTTGCCATCGAAATTATTAGAACATTTTGTATGTCAAGCGTTAAGATATCATATGGACGTTAATAACTTGTTTTCAAAATATCAGGGAGGATTTCGAAAGAACCACTCCACTAATAGAAGTGTTTTTGAGTTTTTGGACCCCATTCTTAGAGGGATGGACGAAAAGAAAATAACTATTGCTACCTATTACGACGTTGCGAAAGCATTTAATTGCATCAACCATGATATCCTACGAGCTAAACTTAGAAGGTACAAGGTTAATCCCTCGATTATTGGGCTGATAGAGAACTATTTACAAAATAGGTATCAGAGGACAAGATTGAACAATTTCATTTCCGATTCCTGTGCAATATAACGGTGTACCTCAGGGTAGCCTCCTAGGACCGCTAATTTTTTTAATTTACGTTAATGATTTGCCCTCCTGCTTAGAGAGAGTAAACTATACAAGAAATGCATGCGAAATTAATATTTCGGTGTATGCCGATGACACGGCGGTTATGGTCACGGGAGGAGATCCTCGGGAGTGTATGAGAGTCAGTCAGTTAACTACCAATGAGATCTCAACATGGATGAAAGCTAACAGACTGAATATAAATACACAGAAATGTCAATTACAATTGTTAGGTACTAATTTAAGATTAAAAAGGATCAACCCTATCAGCCTGGGGGAGGTATTTATAAACGGCCGAGCTATAGATCGAGTAAAGACTGTGAAATATTTGGGTTTCTCTATAGACGCTACCCTGAACTTTAATCAGCATTTTATTAAAAGTAAAAATTCGATTCAAGAAAAAATTAACAGGCTTGGTAAACTAAGGAGTAGCTTAAATAAAGAGATCACTACGACAGTCGTTAAAGCTCATATATTATCACTGGCTGAATACGGGAACTTTCTGTACACATTATCAAACACTGTACATATTAACAAATTGCAGAGTGTACTCAATAGAGCTGTTAGACTAGTTTTTTATAACAACAATAATGACTTGTCTACTGAAGAGATGAGAAACAGCTTGAAAATAGATACTGTACGGAAGCGAGGAGATATTTCCCTGATAGGGCTGATGTTTAAATTTAAGGAAATGGAAGAAAAAATACAAATAATGCCAAGAGAGACCAGATTGGCACAGGGCGTTAACCTCTCTCAACCACAATGTCAGACCGAAAAATATAACAGGTCACCCCATGTGAAGGGACCAAAGCTTTGGAACAGATTGAGTAAATTAAATAAAGAAAAATCTTGGCCTGCTTTAAAAGTATTTTTAAAATCAAATGACAGGTGGAGAGAGTGAATAATCTGTGAAATCCTAGAAATCCGGTCACCCCTTGGGGGTTTGTATGTTGTGTACTGAGATGACTTGCATTGGATGTGAGTAAAATGAATCGAGAGCTACCAGGCAATTTAGACTTCATTGAAGTCAGATAGAGATACTTGTATCAACTCACAGTGTTTACGCTGACGATTTAGGTATTTTATCTTGCGACTGTATTATTGTATTTTAAATGCCCACAAAAAAATGTAGAAAATTGGATGAGTATGTATATGTCTTTTCCTTGGTCTATAATTATAATGTACCAATATAACTTAACCATATTGATTAAAAAGAACACTAGAGGGAACCATCAGTAGTAATAATTCAGAGTAGATGTAATATACGGCGTGTTGGTAAATAAACTGACACCAGAGGGAGCCACACGCGTATAGATATATTTGAGAGTTATATAGATGAACCAGATACCTCGGTAGATGACTGAGGTTGTAAATGCTTAATGTTAAATAATTAAAATTTATCCTAGATGTATGTCATTAATAGTCTTTCATGGCAATGAGAATTATCACGGTAATGTGAAACTTAGCCAATAAAATTTTCTAAAAAAAAAAAAAAAAATTCGTGACTTCGACTCAAAAATAATCTCAATGGGTCTTATAACCATATATCTCCCTCTTCGATTAAATATCATTTTGCCACTGTTATCTGTATTTAAATAGCCACACTCATAGATCCACTTAAGAATGTTTTGCCATAGCTCTTTTGTTCTCTTGCATATTACTAAAAAGTGAATTAAATCATCTTTTTTGTTACAATAGGAGCATGTGTCATTTTTTATCACATCAATTTGCTTCAAATATACATTGCAAGTTAGCACGCCATGCAGGATTTTGTACTGAAATACATGAATTCTTGCCTCTGTAGAGACCTTATAATGCATGGAGAAAATATCATTCCACTGGATCTTATCATATTCTTCTTTAGACAAGTCTAGCCTTTGCTGCCAATTCTGTAGTTTCTGCCATTTTGGTTTTAATTTTGTTAGCAACTGATCATAAACACTCTTTGCTGTACATTCGACAATGTTTAACTCTTTTCCTGCGATTACAAAGACCACAGAATTTTTTAGGGTATAATTTCTTTCCCTTTTTATACAGTTAATCCATTCTTTCGGAATTGCTTTCTTTAGCATTTGTCTCGAATAACATGAGGGTCTAAAATCGAAGTTTGATGCTAGTTCATTTGTTGACATCATATTACCATTTTCATTGAAAATGTCTCCAATGACTGTAATTCCCCTCTGTTTCCATTCTGACCAATACAGCATCTGGCCCTTATCTTTTATATATCTATTAGCCCAGATTCTTTCTCCAATAATTTGTTCAATACTCTCAGGCTTTAGCTTAAAATAATATTTATTCCATATTTCGAATAATTCTTTATAGAATTTATTAATCGCGATTGTAGGTTTGAATCTACACAAGAATATCTCGTCTATATCTCTTTGATGAAATGCTTCTAAGACTTTAAACCACGATCTGTTTCTATTCAAAAGAATTCTTCTAACCCACATTATTCTGTTGGTTTGATATATTTCTCTGATTAGTCTTAGATTCAAGCTTCCTTTTCCTGCCTTTTGAGCTAGGAAGTTTACACCTATGCTGTGATGGTCACTGTTGTATACAAATTTAAGCACAACTTTCTCTATCTCCTTTAACAATGTTTCATTAAAGTGGATACACGACAAAGCATGTTGAAACACCGGTAACAAAAAGACATTACAAATTATTATTCTGCCCTTTATAGTTAAGAAGCGATTTTTCCATGCATTGATGGTTTCTTTTATCTTATTCAATAGTTCTGAGCTATTGATTTTGAACATTTCATCTTCGTTTCTTGGATTTAGAAGGTTAATTCCAAGTATTTTCATTTTGTTTGTCCAGTCGACATTGAGAAGAGTACGATTTGTTATTGTGATATTTCCAATTATGAATCCTTTTGATTTACTCGGATTTAGCGATAGACCAGATGCTAAGGAGAAATTCTCAATAACTCTTACCGCTTGTACTAGAGAAAATTCATCTTTGACCAATAAGGTCAGATCGTCAGCGAATTGCACCAGTTTTGTTTCAATATTAGCATATTTTATACCTGTTATATTCTCATTTCTTCTTATTTGTTCTGATAATTTTTCAGCAACAACGATAAAGAGGATAGAAGATATAGGGTCTCCTTGTTTTACCCCTTTCTCTACATTAAACCATCTCGAAGAGAAGCCATTATTCATAAAAGTTGCTTTTGAGCCTTTTAATAAAGTTTTAACCCAAGAAATGAACATAGGATCAATGCAGTGTGCTTTTAAAGCTTTTTCTATGAATGTCCAATCAATGGAATCATAAGCTTTGGAGAAATCAACAGAGATAATTAGTCCCGATTCATCGCCATTCTCTAGCCAAGAATGAATATCGTCTATTTTTCGTATAGCAGAACCGATAAAACGACCCTTAATAAAACCAAATTGATCATCGTCAATAATATTCGGAATAAAAAAGGCTAGTCTGTTAGCTATTACCTTAGAAATGATTTTATAATCGACATTCAAAAGAGTGATTGGCCTCCAATTTTTTAAATAAGATAAATCATTGTCTTTTTTAGGAATAACACTAATTAGACCTCGTTTCTGATTTTCTGTCATTTCTTCCTCAACTAGACATGTTTCAAGCATAGACATAAAAAGATCTTTAATACAATACCAGAAAAATTGATAGAATTCTGCTCCAAAGCCGTCACAACCCGGAGATTTGTGCTTTTTGAAGCTTTTTACCACTTTTTCAACCTCATCATAAGTAATTTCTCTACACAATAGGTTGTTATCACCTTCATCCAGACAAGTATAATGATCAGGATTTACAAACTCATTCATAACATTAACATCGGTAAGGCCTTTGCTATACAAGTTAGCATAGAATCTCTGCCCTTCGTTAATTATGTCTTCTTTTTTGTTTTTTTAATTCTCCATCAACATTTAAAACATTGATAACTCTTTTCTCTGATTTATATTTCTCTAGAGAGCAAAAATACCTTGTAGGTTTTTCACCCTCTGTCGCCCACCTTGCCTTGGACCTTAGCAGGGCACCTTCGGCTTTTTCAAGATCATATTCTCTAATTTTTTGTAGAGTTTTATTTCTTAAACTTACTTCTTCTAAGCTCATTCTACGTTTCGAATCGAGTGCTATCAAAATTCTTCTGTTTTCTTCATTTTGACTTCTCTTTTTCCTTGCTCTTTCGCTGCACATTTTAATAGCAAGTTCTCTTACTTTTAATTTAAAAAATTCCCATGACATTTTGGGATTTAAAGCCTCCTTGTGTGCATCTTCACAAAGCTTTTCTACCTCGTACACAAATTTGTCATTATTCAAGAGTAAATTATTTAACTTCCAATATCCTCTACCTCTTTCAGATCTATATACAAGAATATCCGCATGGACTTCTTTATGGTCAGAATGAGTATTAAAAATCGTAGTGCAGTTCAAAACCTTGCTGGCTATATTGTTGGAGACAAATATATAATCCAATCTAGAATTTTGACCTAACCTTGACCACGTATAGGCAGGTAACCCAGGATTTTTTTAATCGATTACATCATTCATATCAAGATCTCCTAACATATCTTTTAATTTAACACCTTGGACACTATTTGGTTTATAAGAGATATCCGCGTTGAAGTCGCCTAACATTATCAGGCTGTCGTGGATGCTTTCTTGTATCTTTTCTTCGATTGTTTTTATCAGTGAGGATTGTTCTTCAGGTTTGTCCGCTGTCGGGGCATATATGTTGAAAACACAAATTTTGCTACCATTAGTTTGCAATGTTAAATATAACCATCTTCCTATTTTATCTGCGCTACTTGATATTACCATCTTCTTTAGCTCACTTGGGATGAGGAATAACACACCTTTAGAAGCTGTAGTTCCATGTGCATAATATATTTGTCCCTTCCATTGCGTATTCCATATTACTTCTTTCGCTTCACTTGAATGGGTCTCTTGTAGAGCTACAATCGTGTTCGTGAATGAACTAAAATATGTAAGGATTGCTTTTCTCTTGATGACATTATTCAAACCATTTATGTTTAGAGAAATAAATTTTATCGTTGATTTATTATCCGTTGTTGATGTAGGATTCATTTTGATGGTAGTTTTATCCTCAGAAAAGACACTCACATTAAACTATTTATGAAGAAGAAGCAGAGGCAGCTTCTTCCATAGGTGTTGCAGATACTTCCTTGTTTCTCATGTCATCTGCTATCTCCTTCCTTACTTTCATCCATATCTTTCCTACCAGGTTTCCATGTGGGGGCCATGAATCCGAGTCTAGTACGTGAGGATGATCCAGTCCCATGCCAATTCCCCAGATTTTACTCGTGGGGGAGGCCTCTCCTATGGTGCGATCTTTGGTGAGAATTAAGTAGTTTCTTACCAGATCGTTTTGTCTTGTCTTTGCTCTAATGGCTTGCAAGAGCATTTCTTCTCTGTGGTCCTTCCATGTGTTTTGGGGATCTTCCACGTTGGCCATGAACCTTTTGCATTCAACCGGATTTTTAGTATTTAGAGCAAGTTGTAATTTAACTGGATTGCCTGCAATTCTTGCCTTCTGATAGAATAAAAATTGCTCTACATGTTCGTATTTCTGTCCATCTACTCTGAAAGGCGACTTATGGTGGTTGGATAAGGGATTCTCAGATGTAAAGAAGACCATGGTTCTGTCGTTCTGCCTTCTGGAAATGTTAGACAACAAGAGGCTGGAGGGAACTCCATCCAGCTGATCGTGCCTATAATATATGCCATTAATCTTGATGTTCGTGCCAAACATTTCAACTTCAATTTTTTGGGCAGTTGCAGCACTGGCAATAGCTTTAACTTTTGCCAACCTAAGAGACATGTTAAGCGTAATATTTAAATTGCCATTTAAGTACTCGTACGAACCAAGATTGCAATCGCTTCAGTACAGACTATTGCATAAGACCATCTGCTGCAATGAATATTTGTGTAGAATAACTATAAAAGACAGAGTGGAATGTTCGTACTGTGAGGAGGTTGACAACCTTCGACACTATTTTTTGCACTGTGGTAATACTGAAAGATTCTGGAGTGAAATAGAAACCAGATTTAATGCTAATGTGGTACTCAGAGATGTGGCGAATCAGTTAAGAGATGAGAGTAATGTTCTGTTAGGGTATATGGGGAGAGGCAGATTTAAATACTTCCTGAATTGGCTTCTCCTTATGGCCAAGAATTACATCAACAGGCAGAAACTCTTTTACAACAATGAGCTGGGTGTGAGAGCGTTTATTAACGAACTATTTGTCAAATACAAAGCCATACAGTATAATGCCATCTTTGTAACAAAATATAAGAACTGGGTAATGAAGGTTGAAAAATACATGTGTGAACTCAAGAAAGTATAATGATTGATGTTATTGTGCTGGAGTGAGAGTGAAAGAAAAAATGAAAACTCCAAAAAAATCATAAAATCAGAGGGACGCGATTTATCTTACCGTTAGAATTGTAAAAGCCACGACGGCAGGATAAAATTGAATAAAACCTTTTAAAAAAAAAAAAAAAAAAAACTTTTGCCAACCTCTGTCTCACTATATGTGGGGTATCTCTGCGTATATTCATACCCTTGCCTTTTTCTACGTTTTCTTCGTCATGTTGCTTTAATCTGGACCTAGCTTCATATACGATCTTTGCTTGCTCAGCGGTCTTTAGTTCGATTTTAATAGGCATATCTGCTTTCGTGCTTACCCTCAGTGATTTTACCACTTTTATGTCCGCCAAGTTCAAGTAATTCATAATTACGTTGTCGACTTTCTCGTTCAACTGAGCTTGTGTTTCGTCTATTCCAGATTTGATTCCTAAGATGAGCAAGTTTTTCTCCAGCTTTTTGATTTCTTTCAGAATAAATTCCTGATCTTTCTCTCTCCTATTTTGCTGCTCCTCTAGGTAGTCTGTATCTTTCGGTTGAGTCATGTTTTCTTCAACTACTACCATTTTGTCCTCCTGTAGCTTCAATCTCTCTTCGAACTCAGTCATCTCATCATCTCTGTAGCGACAACCTTCTTTTATGGTATTTACCTCTTGTTCTAAAGCGTCGAGCTGATCGAGCCTTAATAGTACAGCATTATATTTCTCTTGGGCCTTCCTGTTAGACTCAGCTTGGTCCGTAGCTAAAGAAGAAATCAGAGCTCTTAAGCCAGGATCGGATTCCTTCTTACCAGTATCTGATCGACCACCACTAGCCTCCTTGCCGTCTAGATTGGCCATACTTGATATATTTCTATCGCTATTATTCAGTTTTACCGCTTTCGATTGCTTGTTTGGTTGTGGAGGAGGGCTATCCAAGTCTCTTTTGGTACCTTGACCCTTAGCGCTACCTTCAACGCGGTTCTCCGACATGCTCCCCGGGGAGCTAGCGTTGCAACGGGTTGTGAGGGACTTCCTGCTTTGTTATTCCTATGAGGCTTGAAATTTTTTACTCTTTATTCAAGATGGCCGCTTCACACTTCCGGTTTACTCACTCTGGTATCGTTAGCGACAATTTTAAAATTTCAGTTTTTATCCTCTAAGATTGAAATTAAAATAAGAAAAGCTTTTTAAAACCTTTCTTTACACACCTTGTTCCACTTTTAGCCAATTTTTCCTCTTGTCAAGGAAAGATTATGTCTATTGAGTCTTTTGTCAAATCCTTTCTACCTGACCTTGGTTCTCGAGTTGGGAGATAGAGCCTCCACCTGGTGTAATTCAGTTTAACTATCTTTTCTCAACCTTTGAGAGTCAATTCCTCAAGATGGCGATATCAGAGTTTTACGTATTACGATAATCCTTTTACTTGTTCTTAATCCCGGTATTTACCACCATAATCCTTAAGAATATAGGCAATTGTTCCAGTTTCAAAGGAGGTAAAAGGAGTAATTGTATGCTTTCTCGTATTTTCCTTTTGACTGTTTATTCCCGAACAAGATCTCCCTGTTCAGCGTGGTGGCCTCCTGGGTTAATCTGTCGATTAACCGATAATCCTTTTTGTTTTTAACTCACAGTTCTCACAGCTAGATTAGTAATCCTATTGACTTTCTGCCATTTCTTCCTTGTTAGGGTGTTATGACCTTGTTTTTAGTTTGTCTTTTAGTCGAATCCTAATAGTTTCCTTTCCTCCAGACCATGCCGGGAGGAGGCAAGATGGCGCGTAGGGCGATAATCCGAGGTTCTATGGTAACTGCTATCTTTTCTTAATTATATCATGTGAAATATCGCTTGACAGTCCAAATATCAGGTTTCTATAAAATCCTTGTTAGATTCTCTTCCTATACTCCTTGAAAAGGAGTGGGTTAAACCTCTGTCCTGAAAAAAACGGTGATTAGGTCTCCGAGTGGAGAGAACACTTTCTTTCAGAAAAAGGCGCACCACGTTGACCAAATGATGTTAATATGACGTCATATGGTTGCTGTTAAATTGACGTTCATGAAATAATGTTAAAATGACGTCATATGGTTGCTGTTATTTGGGTCAGATACAACTGGCTATGCTTATGTCAGCAACTGGCTTGTACCAGGAAACTGGTTCAAGCCAGTTGCTGACATAGGCACATGGGCACATGGCACTGCTAGTGGACATGTTTAAATCAAGGTTTATATAGGCAGGAGAGAGAGAATTTAAAAGCATTTCCCAAATAATGTGAAACAGATGTTATCCCTTAAAACATCAGATTACTTTTATGTGATGTGTCACATGAAAATGAGCCATATGGAATTATTTCAATTATGTGGGTTTGTGACTTTTTTAACGAATTTCTGCACATGGATCCTGGGATGATTCATACATAAACTTTACATTTTCTTCAAGCTGCATGTCTCTAGATGCTGGGGGTCTTTAGTTTGAATAGATTCAAGCAACTGGAAGGAAACCAGAGACCAAAACAAGATGCAACCTCCAATGGGGCCAAGAGGAACATGTGGGCTCAGATTTTCAAAAACGGAATGGTCGATTACACCAATTTCCAGGGCGACTAGGGCTTAGATATTCGAATGTAAGATGCGGGGGGCCCTGTTATACCCTGGTTCCAAAGGAAATTTCATTCTAAGCGTTCCTTCATTTTCAAAACAAAAGAGTTTGAGATCGCCAAGTTGGTAGGAAGAGCTACACTTTTTAGGTACATCTCTATGGCACAAATTCTGAAAAAGTTGATTTTTTTCTGGTGGCCCATAGAAATTTTCTGAGATAGTAACCTAGTCCAGTTTTTTCTACTCTTTTCAAATCTGGCCTCCATTTTTTTCTATTGGCATTATTGGCGACGTTATCGGCAATCCGACTGTTATCAACAGGTGGCAGTACCATAGAACCTGGCTTTCACTAGGTGCCCTCAGAGTTTACTACATGCTATTTACAATTTCTATTAAAAGAAAAGTCTTACTAGTATACTTATATGAGGCATTTATACCTTATTGATATTACATGTTATAAACTTGGGAATATTGAAAGCAATGAAATCGATACTTTATTTGTATAATTTACCTGCTTGATGTTGAAAAATGTTGTGAAGAAAGCACCCTTATAATCTTAATATTATTACTATGAGTACTACATTGAGTTAGCAAGATTCCTAAACACCAACTTGAAAAAAATATCTATGCCAGCTACAGGAGAGGATTGTATGAAGGGTAAGTTTAAGTGATGGAAATGGATGTGGAACTCTGAAAAGGTCAAGCAAAGGGATTGCATATAATATGCAGTCTCTCCTTGAATGCTCTTGGGGAAAATGCTTCTGTGGTGAAGCATGCTGCCCTAACACTGAGCACAAATCTGCTGTTAAAGACCAGTAATGCCATAACTCACCAGGTGGAAGTACAGTAGAACTTGGCTTTCACTAGGTGGCCTCACAGGTTACTACATGGTATTTACAATTTCTATTAGAACAAAAGTCTCACTAGTAATACTTATATGAGATATTTATTCCTTATAGATATTATACTTGATAAACTTGGGAATATTGAAAGAAATGAAATCGATAATTTATTTGTATAATTTACCTGCTTGATGTATAAAAAAAGTTGTGAAGAAAGCACCCTTATAATTCTAATATTATTACTATGAGTACTACTGAGGTACCAAGATTGCCAAACACCAACTTGAAAAGAATATCTATGCCAGCTACAGGAGAGGATTGTATGAAGGGTAAGTTTAGGTGATGGAAATGGATGAGGAACTCTGAAAAGGTCAAGCAAAGGGATTGCATATAATATGCAGTCTCTCCTTGAATGCTCCTGGGGAAAATGCTTCTGTGGTGAAGCATGCTGCCCTAACACTGAGCACAAATCTGCTGTTAAAGACCAGTAGTGCCAAGACTCACCAGGTGGAAGTACAGTAGAACTTGGCTTTCACTAGGTGGCCTCACAGGTTACTACATGATATTTACACTTTCTATTGGAACAAAAGTCTAACTAGTAATACTTATATGAAGCATTTATACCTTATAGATATTACACTTTATAAACTTGGGAATATTGAAAGAAATGAAATCGATAATTTATTTGTATGATTTACCTGCTTGATGTATTAAAAAATTTGTGAAGAAAGCACCCTTATTATTCTAATATTATTACTATGAGTAATACTGAGGTACCAAGATTGCCAAACACCAGCTTGAAAAGAATACCTATGCCAGCTACAGGAGAGGATTGTATGAAGGGTAAGTTTAAGTGATGGAAATGGATGTGGAACTCTGAAAAGGTCAAGCAAAGGGATTGCATATAATATGCAGTCTCTCCTTGAATGCTCCTGGGCAAAATGCTTCTGTGGAGAAGTATTCTGACCTAACACTGAGCACAAATCTGCTGTTAAAGACCAGTAGTGCCATAACTCACCAGGTGGAAGTACAGTAGAACTTGGCTTTCACTAGGTGGCCTCACAGGTTACTACATGGTATTTACAATTTCTATTGGAACAAAAGTCTAACTAGTAATACATATATGAGGCATTAATACCTCATAGATATTACACTTTATAAACTTGGGAATATTGAAAGAAATGAAATCGATAATTTATTTGTATGATTTACCTGCTTGATGTATAAAAAAATTTGTGAAGAAAGCACCCTTATTATTCTAATAGTATTACTATGAGTAATACTGAGGTACAAAGATTGCCAAACACCAACTTGAAAAGAATACCTATGCCAGCTACAGGAGAGGATTGTATGAAGGGTAAGTTTAAGTGATGGAAATGGATGAGGAACTCTGAAAAAGTCAAGCAAAGGGATTGCATATAATATGCAGTCTCTCCTTGAATGCTCTTGGGGAAAATGCTTCTGTGGTAAAGCATGCTGCCCTAACACTGAGCACAAATCTGCTGTTAAAGACCAGTAGTGCCATAACTCACCAGGTGGAAGTACAGTAGAACTTGGCTTTCACTAGGTGGCCTCACAGGTTACTACATGGTATTTACAATTTCTATTAGAACAAAAGTCTCACTAGTAATACTTGTATGAGATATTTATTCCTTATAGATATTATACTTTATAAACTTGGGAATATTGAAAGAAATGAAATCGATAATTTATTTGTATAATTTACCTGCTTGATGTATAAAAAAAGTTGTGAAGAAAGCACCCTTATAATTCTAATATTATTACTATGAGTACTACTGAGGTACCAAGATTGCCAAACACCAACTTGAAAAGAATATCTATGCCAGCTACAGGAGAGGATTGTATGAAGGGTAAGTTTAGGTGATGGAAATGGATGAGGAACTCTGAAAAGGTCAAGCAAAGGGATTGCATATAATATGCAGTCTCTCCTTGAATGCTCCTGGGGAAAATGCTTCTGTGGTGAAGCATGCTGCCCTAACACTGAGCACAAATCTGCTGTTAAAGACCAGTAGTGCCAAGACTCACCAGGTGGAAGTACAGTAGAACTTGGCTTTCACTAGGTGGCCTCACAGGTTACTACATGATATTTACACTTTCTATTGGAACAAAAGTCTAACTAGTAATACTTATATGAAGCATTTATACCTTATAGATATTACACTTTATAAACTTGGGAATATTGAAAGAAATGAAATCGATAATTTATTTGTATGATTTACCTGCTTGATGTATTAAAAAATTTGTGAAGAAAGCACCCTTATTATTCTAATATTATTACTATGAGTAATACTGAGGTACCAAGATTGCCAAACACCAGCTTGAAAAGAATACCTATGCCAGCTACAGGAGAGGATTGTATGAAGGGTAAGTTTAAGTGATGGAAATGGATGTGGAACTCTGAAAAGGTCAAGCAAAGGGATTGCATATAATATGCAGTCTCTCCTTGAATGCTCCTGGGCAAAATGCTTCTGTGGAGAAGTATTCTGACCTAACACTGAGCACAAATCTGCTGTTAAAGACCAGTAGTGCCATAACTCACCAGGTGGAAGTACAGTAGAACTTGGCTTTCACTAGGTGGCCTCACAGGTTACTACATGGTATTTACAATTTCTATTGGAACAAAAGTCTAACTAGTAATACATATATGAGGCATTAATACCTCATAGATATTACACTTTATAAACTTGGGAATATTGAAAGAAATGAAATCGATAATTTATTTGTATGATTTACCTGCTTGATGTATAAAAAAATTTGTGAAGAAAGCACCCTTATTATTCTAATAGTATTACTATGAGTAATACTGAGGTACAAAGATTGCCAAACACCAACTTGAAAAGAATACCTATGCCAGCTACAGGAGAGGATTGTATGAAGGGTAAGTTTAAGTGATGGAAATGGATGAGGAACTCTGAAAAAGTCAAGCAAAGGGATTGCATATAATATGCAGTCTCTCCTTGAATGCTCTTGGGGAAAATGCTTCTGTGGTAAAGCATGCTGCCCTAACACTGAGCACAAATCTGCTGTTAAAGACCAGTAGTGCCATAACTCACCAGGTGGAAGTACAGTAGAACTTGGCTTTCACTAGGTGGCCTCACAGGTTACTACATGGTATTTACAATTTCTATTAGAACAAAAGTCTCACTAGTAATACTTATATGAGATATTTATTCCTTATAGATATTATACTTTATAAACTTGGGAATATTGAAAGAAATGAAATCGATAATTTATTTGTATAATTTACCTGCTTGATGTATAAAAAAAGTTGTGAAGAAAGCACCCTTATAATTCTAATATTATTACTATGAGTACTACTGAGGTACCAAGATTGCCAAACACCAACTTGAAAAGAATATCTATGCCAGCTACAGGAGAGGATTGTATGAAGGGTAAGTTTAGGTGATGGAAATGGATGAGGAACTCTGAAAAGGTCAAGCAAAGGGATTGCATATAATATGCAGTCTCTCCTTGAATGCTCCTGGGGAAAATGCTTCTGTGGAGAAGTATTCTGCCCTAACACTGAGCACAAATCTGCTGTTAAAGACCAGTAGTGCCATAACTCACCAGGTGGAAGTACAGTAGAACTTGGCTTTCACTATGTGGCCTCACAGGTTACTACATGGTATTTACAATTTCTATTGGAACAAAAGTCTCACTAGTAATACTTATATGAGGCATTAATACCTTATAGATATTATACTTTATAAACTAGGGAATATTGAAAGCAATGAAATCGATAATTTATTTGTATAGTTTACCTGCTTGATGTTGAAAAATGTCGCGAAGTAAGCACCCTTATAATTCTAATATTATTACTATGAGTACTACTGAGGTACCAAGATTGCCAAACACCGACTTGAAAAGAATATCTATGCCAGCTACAGGAGAGGATTGTATGAAGGGTAAGTTTAAGTGATGGAAATGGATGAGGAACTCTGAAAAAGTCAAGCAAAGGGATTGCATATAATATGCAGTCTCTCCTTGAATGCTCTTGGGGAAAACGCTTCTGTGGTAAAGCATGCTGCCCTAACACTGAGCACAAATCTGCTGTTAAAGACCAGTAGTGCCAAGACTCACCAGGTGGAAGTACAGTAGAACTTGGCTTTCACTAGGTGGCCTCACAGGTTACTACATGATATTTACACTTTCTATTGGAACAAAAGTCTAACTAGTAATACTTATATGACACATTTATACCTTATAGATATTACACTTTATAAACTTGGGAATATTGAAAGAAATGAAATCGATAATTTATTTGTATAATTTACCTGCTTGATGTATAAAAAAATTTGTGAAGAAAGCACCCTTATTATTCTAATATTATTACTATGAGTACTACTGAGGTACAAAGATTGCCAAACACCAACTTGAAAAGAATACCTATGCCAGCTACAGGAGAGGATTGTATGAAGGGTAAGTTTAGGTGATGGAAATGGATGTGGAACTCTGAAAAGGTCAAGCAAAGGGATTGCATATAATATGCAGTCTCTCCTTGAATGCTCCTGGGGAAAATGCTTCTGTGGTGAAGCATGCTGC